>DWAK01000170.1:0-13191 GCA_018230145.1 Lepidochrysops patricia
ATTGCTGTTTTTATATAGAAAGTCGGTTTTCATTTTTGCTTAAAAATAATAATCTATACTATTATTCCAGTTCCTTGTGCGACCTGTATGCCAGCTCACTTGTGAGACTAGTAACGAATATTCAATGACGCTTTGAATAGTAATAGCAGTAGAATAGAAGTTCCATCCCATCAAATATGAGATTTTATTTATATTCGAACATTAACGCAAAGTTTTATGTCATGAGATTGTTTTTTTTTTTATACGAGCATTTAATAGTTTTTTGCCAGTTACTTATAATGCCAGTTACTGGCATACTCACTCGTGCGAAAACATTCAGGGGCACCATGAGAGAATCCGAACACGTTCCCATAGATGTGAGAGGGAACATAAATTCCGCCAGTTCTTGTTCGTTCCTAATTTATGAGACTCGATCGGAACAATTAATCATATTGGTATTATTACTTAGTAATGGTAATGCAGATGTTCGAGACGGATTTTCATGTTACAAGACGTTATTATTATTATTATTAGTACTCTTTCTAAAAAAATATTCGTAGAGGGTTTACGAATGGTAAATTTTTGTTTGTAAAAATATGCGGTATGTTTTGTGTCTGTCTTATAATATAACATCCTATTATGCAATTGGTATGCTGTAGTAAAGACTAAGATATATTGGTGAAAGTATAGGTAACACTTATATCGTGCACTGTTCACTGAAAAGTTTAAATGTATCGTTCGTAGAGGGTCTACGAAATATAGTTTTTTACAAAAACGATTTTTACGAAATTATTTCTATGAAAAGATTTTACAATAAAACTTAAAACCCTTTACTTATACTTTGAAACCAGCGTAAAAGTAATTTAGTCGTAGAATTAAATTAGACTAAGCTCAATTCACACAGAAACGATGCGCGATGCAATCATGTCGTGCGGCAAACAGCGCCATACTTTTGACATTTTAACTTTTCGCTATTTCACAGTTCGGTATAAATTTATGGTTGTAATCAGTACAATCGTAGTTTTTGCTTCATAAAAGCTCGATAGTATCATCAGGGGGTATAATTTTATAGTTAATTGAAGTCATCTTCCGTTCAGTGATTACAGCGCTGCGCCACTGACATAATTTCATGAAATTCAATGAAATTATATCACCGCCATTGTATTGATGTAATGGCCTTTGCCGCTTCATAGCTTCATAATAATTATACCAGTAATGTTTTTTTTTTTTGTATCAGGTAAAGGAGTTTTGCTTGTAGTCATACTTGGCATGTTTTTAGATACATTTTAAATATTTTGGAATCACTTAAATGTTATGTTAGAACTTCTTTGTAGAATTATCTTTAAATTCATGGATATATTTCACCGTCATTAGCAATTTTCGATAACATTATTATAAAAAAACTTTTTCAGATATCAAGTACTATGCAAATAATAAAAGTAGTTACTCTGCGTTACAGTAGCGAAAGGTGCGTTTGCTTTAGACGGAAGCCTGTCGTTAAATAAGGGATGTGTAAAATTGCATACAGCACAGTGCAATAAGGAACTTTTGAAACACCGATTCAAAAGCCGATAATAATGGAGTTGTTTAGACGCTTCACCACTGCTGTGTTATAACACTATTACTAAGTACGCCATTTGAAAAAAATTACCAGACTATAAAGAAAGCAGGAAAGTGGTGTCGTGACAGCTTTTTCTTAATGATAATCTGATACTTAGCAGATATTATCCGGTTCAGCAGAAACCTGGGAAAATTGGGATTTATGCTGCAATAACCAGGTCGATTTGGCCCCGGTCCAGCCCCAATAGCACGTAAAGAGAACTAACCCTTAATCGCCTACAATACTTTCATGCACCACCGACTTCTGAATTAAAAATTAATTAGCCAGAACCTTGCTGAGTTTCAGCTCCGATGTTCGCTTAATTATGCATTGAGTATTTTGTGAGTCACGATTGTTTGTTACGCTATAGATTTTAAGAATGTTTACGTGAATATGAGATAACGACAAGGCTAAGTTCAGACCCACTGGCCGCATTGTGGCCCGCAAAAGAACTTTAAGTGGCCCACGCAAGGAGGGTTTATGTCGCTTGTCGTAAGAGTAACAAAAATAGAAAACGTAAGTGGTCTGTCGTTAATGATTGAGTCCACCGTTTAGCCCGACTCTTCAAAAAGTTGAGCAGCCCTGCCCTATAAGGTGCTCTGAAGCACGAATCCAATATCATCAACCATCTTATGTAGCTAAGTTACAATACATGGATAGCCCTTGTGCGTAACTAAATATTTTCATAATTAATAAAATTAGTAAGAACCTACTATTTTTTAGGACTACGCATGAACGCTATCAACTTGTACAATGTTACAGACTGAGCCCTATATTTTATACATTTTGTTACATTTTTAGATCGACTTCCCTTTACAAGCTTTTATATATTTTTCATCACCGAGAATTATGTAGGTGACATCATTAAAATATCCAACTGTCTCTTCATTTATTTTGCCTCGCCTACAATCTGCATTTTATAAAAAGTTAGCAATTGGTAGATAGAAACGAACAAATCAAAAGCTACTTTATAGTCCGCCTACCTGTTCCAATTACAGAATAAACAGCGGATATAATAAAAAGTTGGGAAAGATAAATTAATATTTTCCAAACAAAAACTCGACGTAAATCAGAATAAGGGAAGGGTCTAATGCGCCCGGGGCTCGGAACTTTCTAGAAGCCGAAATCAAGAGTAATGTGTACTTCGTATAGTAATAATGGCTGACATCACTTTGCTCTATGTGTAATAGGGGTGTTCATCTGTATAATGCCTTTCTAAGTCGTTTTATGACGTCATTTTATAATATGTGTTGTGGAAGAGCTAAAGCTACCTAGATACTTTTGTATAATATTATAATAGGTTTATTAGTTTAACAACAATCACGACAAAAATATTTCATTGATATCGAACGACATCATCGACATTAATGCGTGCGAAGGTATAATTATATCGATAAAATTTACCTACAAATTGTATATCATAAATTTAAGTTTATCTACACGCGACATCAAAGCAAATGTACAGTCGCGGGAGGGGGCACATTCGATATCATTTCGCATAAATTTAACTTATCGAGCACGCCTCGCTTACAGCCTGTACAATAATCATGCCATGTTACTATTAATATGCATCTCTGAGAGAAATTACTCTGTAAATTATTAATTGCTCTGTGTGGTTTTGGTACACTGTCAAGATGAATTTGTGTACTTTCCTAAAACAGTACTAGCGTGGTACTAAACGTGGGATTGTTTATTTGGAAGTCTGAAACCAAATTCGAAACAATAATAGCTTCATTTTGATTGACATTACATGATTAAAATATAGATTTGATTCGCTTCTCGAATGATTGGATTGACAAATTAATAATTCATCTATCCAATTGCATCGTGTTTAGAATTAGCTAGTGGCTGTTTATTAGTTGCAGCACTTGTATAGTCATGCAGCTTTCATTATAATATTTTATTGTTTAATTTAAGACAATACGTACGGTTTCACTGTCAAAATTATAACAAAATAATGGAAGAGGATTGTGTACGTCTTAAAAGTAAACTAAGTACTTTTCTGAAAAACTGTGCTTTGCAATGTTCAATTACTAGTTGATAATGATATTATGCTAACATAATAATGTTAGAATAACAAAAAATATTTATGAAAGAACTAAACTTTATATATTTTTACCTAACTATATTTATGTCTAACAAATGAATATACAGTATACACCTTATTATATCAGTTCTGAACGTGCGTAACATTTTATATTCATAATTGTTTGCAGTCAAATAAAAAAGTATAATTCGAAGTGTTAAACGGTTTAAAACGAACGTCCTCGTCACGTCGCAATAAAATTTTAGTGGCCAACGACAGGCAAATTTCATTAAAAACATCCAAACAGCGGATCGGCTGGGGGCAAAAAGCCGTGGACAAGTTAAACGAATTTTTAAATAACGCTAACTTCGCCCGTCGACTAAAAAGTCGCTATCGGATAATGTCCAACTTTCACAATTTCCATACGGTAATTCATCCTGGGATTTTGTAATTGCTTCAGCATTAAATTAGTGTATACTGTGCCTAAAGTGCCTAAGCAATTATACCTACTTCTTTTTATAACTAAGATAAACTCACTTCTTAACAATATCATATAAACAAATAACAATGTCAATCAGCTATTCATTAAAAACCATCATGCCTGTATTTTTATTAATTTTATATATTATGTTCTTACATAATATTTACCAAAAAAGGCTTTATATGAATCGCAAAGTAAACGAATAGATAAGTTGCCTTAACAAATTTTAATCCCTAGACACGTAGATTATGGAATCTAAATATTTACACGGGGCTTAGTAGACAGCTAACTATTAACTTTTGTGTATATTTTATATTAATCACTTCTTCAATGATATATTTTCGTATAAATATCTATAAAGTAAACTAATATTTAAAAAGTACTCACATTATAATCAAGAATAATGATATTTTTAATACTAGCTAATGCCGATAGACGTTGTACTGCCTAATATAGAAAAAAAAATTTATATTAGCCTATAGAGCTTTCAACAAATCCGTGCGAAGCCGGGACGGGTTGTTAGTAATATTATGTACTGTATATAAAAGCGATAATATGTTTTTCAACTTCGTTCTTTTGAATAATAATTTTTTTTTACATGTAATAAAAAACAAAAGGAAATTCTTAAATAACAGTGCCTCGATATTCCACAACCAACATGCTTCAATTAAACGACCAATTACCGACTGCCAATTACAAACTAATTAAGAAAATTTCGAGCAACGAGTAGGCACTGTGAAATTAACACATAGATGCTTGGTGAAGTGAGAGATTACTGATAGTGGTCATTAACACTTATATTTGTTTATCATAACCACCTTTACTAATTCATATTTTTGTTTCCTTCATAAGAAGGAAAAATCCACAGGTAAATGTAATAATACATTTACCTGTGGATTTTTTTTATAATTAGTCATGAAAACGACTGTTTCGCGCGCGCATATCGATTTTTCCTAAGATAAGCCTTACTACATAATATCTAATTAACTTAGCGTTGTAAATAAGCTTAGGCATAAATAAGCCCTATAATTAAGTATCAAACTGCTGCTGTAGAAATTGTCTAGGAATTGTCTTGTAGGATAATTTCAATTAAAATACTTGTGCACGTTTGCCATGCCAGCTTTTCCAAAACAAGCCTTATTTAATCTTGAAGCAAACACGTTGAACGCATAAAAACTTCATTAGCTCGAAGTGGTGACGTCACTTTGCCACATGTCACTTCGAGTTGCGAACTTAACGTTGTATGGAAGTAAACAAAGATCCGTCTGTATCAAAG
This sequence comes from Lepidochrysops patricia, assembly GCA_018230145.1. NCBI lineage: Eukaryota > Metazoa > Arthropoda > Insecta > Lepidoptera > Lycaenidae > Lepidochrysops > Lepidochrysops patricia. The sequence continues at coordinate 5,363 of DWAK01000170.1, forward strand.
TACTTTTCAGAGTAAATTGGATGCGCTCTTATATTACTTACTGCAAGTATTCTGTGCTGTTTGCAGTTAAGCATGTATTAAGATATTCTAATTACGTAGTGACTGCATCACATCTTTTAATATCTGTCTCTAGTCTCGAATGCGAATGGTAAATGCCAATATCAGAACCACAAAGGTCTGCTTTATTCAATAAGCGCTAAGAAGAAAACTGTTCGCTTACCGTCTAAACAATAATCATCATAATATAATAGAAATACTTCGAAAGTATACTAATAGAACTTCACTTTGCGCTGTACTACTGCGGGGCCGCGACTTCAATATATAATTCCATAGAATTTCTTGAGTATATGAAAGGCAATCTGTGCCAAATGAAACGAAACTTTGACGAGGAGTGGAATTAAAAACTCATCTCGAAGAAAATTAAGCCGCGAATAGTTAATGGATCTTAACTCGATTCCGAAACGGCAACTTTGTGAAAAGCGACTCGGTGGCTTCAATAAAATTTGGACAAGTTTGGCAAAATTCACTCCTTTCGGGCTGCCGTTAAGAAACTCGAGAGAAAGTTTTAATATATGCCATTTTTACATTCAAACTACGTAACGTGACTTCGTTATCTCTGATTAGGATTAAGGAGTAGCATAGAATGCCATTTACTCCTTCTATTAGTTCATTTTTGGTGAAATGAAATATATTTGTTATTTACACAATACACAAAGTACGATTTTTGAAGATATGATTTTATAATTGGTCCGATTTGTCAATGAAATGAAATAATTCTCGATCACGTGTTTATGTATAAATATTAAATTCGTATTTTATATTTCATATCTAAAATAATAACATCACAAAAAGTATTTGCCTCTTATATAAATTGTTTTTTCGTAAACATCTTCATGTCGGGTTAAATTTTTCTTTTGTTATAATAACGTAATAGCGTTTTCTAGCCACATCTAGAGGATAAATGAATGCGTCTTTTTACTTTGCCGCCATATTCAAAGAAAAAACTTCATTTAAGGGTTAATGACCAACTCGGTCGTCAAAAGGAAAGCGTCTATGAAAGCAAATAAATTTAAAGCAACATTAAATATGAGGCAAACTCGTTAATAGCAAATGCTTTAATTAAATTTTCACCACCAATTAAACAGCCATTTGCTTTGGATTGAACAGCGAGTACAAATCACGAATTTGTCATGACGAATTTAAAAGCAACTGTATTATTGAAATTTGAATTTGATGCCTATAATTATGGTAATTAAATTAATTTTTGTATTAAATTATAATGATTACGTTATAATTCTGATTTCATATTCAACAAAATTAATATAATATAGTAGATAAGCAAGATTTATTTTTACATTTTACTAGCTGATCCCGACAGACGTCGTTCTGCTTAAAATAGAAAAAAAATAGATAGGAGCCTATTCTCAGACAAACTGAATATGTATAAAAATTTCATAAGAATCAATCAAGCCGTTTCGGAGGAGTATGATAACTAACACACTCTGTGACACAAGAATTTTATATATCAGAAGATTGGGTATATTATGCATTTGACATCATTTTATCATAGGTCATGATAGACAATTTGCCCTAAACGACTATCTACATAATATCTTTGTTCATATTTTGAATTATTTCTTTCATATTTATTTTCATGAAGCTATAATATTAATAAGTATTTTCGGTTTGGACTTAATTAATATCAAAAATCAATCGCCAATGGGACTGCAATTGAATTTCATTGCCAAATAAAATAACTGCTCCTTTATTTCAATAATTATTATGCAAAGCAAAGTGGTAAAAAGTCCTGGCGATGTTCCAACAGTTTGGATTTCTCTGGCGACGCGACGAACCATAATTTGTTTTGGATCTTGTTGTTAGTGTTTTCAATAAGATAGCGTCACTAATTATTAATGTTGTACATAATAATGATACTATGCTAAGATAATTAGAACGAGACACAAAAAATAATCCCGCATTTTTAGCCTTTAAGAGATAGTCCATATTTAAGCTAATGGAGAACTAACAAGGGAGTTCACAATCGTCACAAGCGAGTAAGTAGCTTTCTCAGAGTTTGACGTAGTAGACGTTCATTACAAAAAACAGTTTATTATCATCCATATTTTTTTAAATAAGCAAAACTAAAAAGTGATCCTATTTGTCATTTTTGGCCCCTAATTTAGTCTTCGTTTATACTTCTGTTTTTAGATTGGAGAGTATTGTGTTACCAGCAGCAGGTTCCAGAAACATTTAAGTTGACAGGAAATAAACATTATAAGAGAAAAACTTTCAATTTCAAGTCTTATTATCGTAGACAAAAATAGGGAAGAAGGCAAACGTTTGTGTTGTCATATTTCTGTTATAATAAATCAACACACCTTTTACCATTGACTCAATAATTATAAATAACTAGCAACCCACCCTGGCTTCGCACGCGTTTGGCGAAAGCTATTCCAGACGGCTTAATTTTTCCGATACCAATAATGACTAATTTCAAATTATTGTACTCAAATACACAAAAACTAAAGAAATTATACACCAAAACCTTCCGGAGCAATCACTCTATCGATTGGTGTAAACCACATGAAAATCCGTGCAGTAGTTTTTTAATTTATCGCGAACAGACAGACGGACAGACGCGTTCAGGACTTTGTTTCATTATATGTCAGGAAAGGATAAGGATTTACACCAACTGTATGTACATACCAAATACGACAAATAAATTGAATTAATACTAAACGTGACGTCACTGGACATATTTGGTTTTGCTGCACGTCCTCTCTCGTTTCAATGGTTCAAACATAATGGTTTAAAAAAAACTGTACAGAAAATCTTCTCGTTATAGCACAAACGTCCCTTTATAAAAAGTAAGGGCTACAAAATTGTAAATATCCGAGTTCACAGTTAAAATTTCATTATACCCGCGACAGATAAGTTTATTTTATAGCTGTGAAATATAACTTTTCGGGCATGGTGTTTTTTAACGAATCCCCGGAGTTTTTTTTTTAAATAAACGAGCGTCACGTGCGAAGTTTGTTTTATGTCGGCGGCGAAAGATCGTAATTAACGATTTTGTATTTCATTGTTCATTTTGGGAAATATTACGTCACGTGAAACTGGCCCTTTAAAAAAGGTTGGCGCATACTGGCCACTGAATACGAAAGCCGGAAATTCAGAAAAAGTGTAAACAGGCAAAGCAAAAAAGCGTTACAAAATTAAAAATATGTTCAAGCGGATTAAGGCTTTTTGACATATCAGTTTTATATTGCTTAAATTTTCACTCTCATTTCTCGCCAGGGATGGTGAACTAATACTTATAACGCATGCCATTAGTGAACGTTATTATAAAAAAAAATTTAAAAGGTCCGCCATCCCTGCAAGCGATCCACGAGACGAAGTGTGAGTACCCGTTTACACACTCGCCTCGTCCCTCGCTTCGTCCCTCGCCTCGCCACCGCTTATTATGTTAACATTTCATGTCCATTCACTAAGATTCAAAGCCCTTCACGCCAGTCCACCCCGAGACGAAAGGATAATATGCGGTTTTTACAATAGTGATTGATTTGTTCACACACAAACGTTTAATTACACCAGTTGAAATTTCTAGATAGCTGACTGCGGTGGACTCTTGATAACGCTCGCAAATTTGAACTCACCCTAACACTAAATATGATTTCACTTTAAATCACTATCAAAGTAACAAGCAATTGTCATAAATGGAAGATTATTCATCATAACTACATCACAATGTAAAAATGTTTTGCTACAATTTATACAAAGTGAGCTAGCTGTATGGTCTCGCATTTATTTCCTAAAGAGAAACACTTGGATGCAACCCCGACCGCTGCATTATTCAAAGTAAGATTAAACACCAACAATAAGTAACCGAAGCCTTAGCTTTCAAGGAAAAAAGGCTTTGTTCATTGCTAGCAATTGTTACGGTGTTTATTGAAATAATTTTTATGCTGTCAACAGCATAAAGGTACGTATTTTATATTTAGGTACTGTAAAATTGAATTTTTGTCTTTGATTTTGGAGCTCTAATAATACTTATTATTACTGTTAATACTGTTGAGTCAGATATTATGTCATAATATTAAAGGTCTCGAAAGCCGAAGCTATTGAGAAATTTGCTAATCAAAGAAAACTATGATATTTTATTGACCGCGTAAGCTATCTAACATAATAATATAAAAATCACATGTCACAGCGTTAGTTACCATACTCCTTCGAAACGGTTTAACCAATACTTGTAAAATTTGATATGCTGAATATTCTGAATATTCACTAGGTCTTATAATCGGCTACTATTTATTTTTTTGGGCAGAACAAGGTCGGTCGGGATCAACTAGTATATACGCAATACGCTGCTATTATGATATCATAATAGCAGCGTATTGCGGGCAAGCTAACATCGGGCGAAGTATAAAAATGTAATAATAATTCATACTTAATAAAAAGGCAATTTAATTTTCACTTTGCATAATAAGTACACAGTAAACGTGGGTAGTTAATTATAGCGGCCACTTCATCGATATAATATATCGTTGGATGCGTACTTACCTATGCGCGCGAGCGCAGAAATGTGTTACTCCCGACATAAGTGAGTTCACTCTTTTGAAAGCAGTGCGCATTAGGACGCGGTTACAATCGGACGTGCCCACCATTATTTTAACTACAAGTGTTCAGAATAAATGTGCCTTCTGGAAGTTCAGTAACAACTCCAGAAATACAAATAAGGCCAAATGTGTAACATTTCACACGTTGTCTACTTGCAAAAAAATTGCTACAGTTTTGATTGGCGTTGGGCGCATCTAAAGATGTATATCTATGAGCCACTTCATAAACCCTTGATCCTTTTACACAAAATATTAATATTATTCCACTATTATTCCAGAGATACTTAATATATTATAATCTTAACATTTCAGTGTAAGTTAAGCTTTGAAGTTTATTGTACTCGGCAATTTCGCAGCTAACGTCTTGCATACGTAACGGGTATGATGGAAACGTTAGAGATAACAAATGGTAGACTTTGTTACTTTAAACCAGGTTTCAACGGAGAATAACTAATGGTTTCTCTGTACAGTCTGCTGCATTAGGTTTGACGTTTATTGTAAGCGGTTTACAAACTTGTGCGAGTAAGTAGTGAGGCGAGTCTCGACTCGTGGTTCGCCTGCAGGGATAACGAACCTTTACATTTTTTTTCGATAGGAATGTTCAGTAATGGCATAATGGCAATAGTGTATTGGTTCGCTATCCCTGGCGAGGAATGAGACGAGGCGAGGGTGTAAATCATATTAGAGCGCTTTATTTTCATACTTCTTTTTTTAGATAATGTTGCGTTACCAAAGGGTCAAATACTTGTGTCTTGGCTACAGATTAATAACATAATTAATATTATGCGATCAGATATTAAGATTTATATTTTCAAATTCTATCGATTCTACCAGTAGTAGGTATCATGTAGACTTATCTCAACGTTGTAGAAGTACATTTGGAATACCTAATAGGTACAAAGAGTTAAACTCATTTTGAAAAATGGCTTTGACTCTTTGAGGAATATGTATGCCCTCTACAACTGCTTTCCACAAATTCAGTCCATTAAATCTCCGCGTGACCTTTAGACCGAATCGCTATTCGGTGGCATCTTTATCGAAACCGTTTATCAAATAAAGTCACATCCCTTATAATATTTATTGGTTTTGGAATGGCCCTTGGGACTTTTTCGTACTATTACAGTGACAATTTACGAATAATATCGGCTTAAGGCTATGTTTTATTGTTGAAAATATATTGAAAGGCTATTATGTGCCTATATTATATACAATAGGTAATATTATAGCCACATCTGCACGGGCTTTAAGCGCAGTACACAAGCTATGATATCACACAACATAAAAATGTGACTTAAGTCTTAACTCAATAAAGTATCAATAATATTATGTATATAAGGGTTTATTAATGTATCTTATCTTCGAGTGCTTTATGCTAAACACCACATCCCAGTGATTGTGACTTCATATTGCATTTTGAATCTGTATAAGAATACTGCAGATATTGTTCTATACAAAACAGCGAAGCAATGTTTCATGTAAGCATGAAAGCCATCGAGAACGATTCTGTTGAACGCGCATTAGAGTAAATTAATTAAAAACCAGAACACATTTGCCCGAATCCTCGCGACAGGCGGAGGTTTTTATAAAGCGCATGTTTCGTACATTTTACCTCACATCAAGCACTTGATTTAATTAAGTAGAACGCGCTTAAAGCGTATAATTATACTGGAAACGTTTCAATAGTTTAGACTTTAATGAATCTAGATGTATTCATTTCATTTGTGAACTGTTTAAATGAAAATTCATGTCTGATCAATTATGAAAAATAAATTGAGATTTATTTTAAATAGTTTATTGGAATATCAAACGTTTATAAAATCTAATGTTTTAAGCAAATGCCTTTGCAGTGGCATGCTGCAGTTTCTTTAAAGAATGAATGTTATTTGACTTTTAATAGTTATTTAAAACGTGTCTATGGAATACCGCCACATAAAAATTATATACATATTTAGACGGTATTATACTAAAAAATACTCGTATTCAAAGGATATCTGTTCCTATGGCTAGCTGTAAATTAAATGAATTTCGTTTTAATGTCTACTATTATTATTTTCATGATAAAACATTACCATAATATACCTAGTAGTAAATAGTATGAAAGTTTTTAGAATACAGTTGAATTTGTGGTGACCACAGAATACGAAGATCGCGGAAGTGGTGAAAGACATGCGGATAGCGGAGTCTTAGCAACAGGACCCGTTATAACGTTTCATTGTCCTTTTCGTTATTCGATTTTTTAATCTAATCAAGCCTTGTTACAAGTGCAAAACATTGATGAAGTCCTTGATCAAATCACAGCGAGAGCTCCATTGAGTGTAGGAGCAATTCATTTCGTTCAGTGAATCGCAACAAGATTGATCGGGATATGATTGGATAACTGATTCAATTTCCAATGAACATCGATCGTGATAGTGTTTTCAAAAATCGATTCTGTAATTCCCTCATCGTGAAAATATAAATAGGCGTTTGGTCAATGTTAGACTTGTAGTAGGTGATTAGGATGATACTACTGTATATTATAATACTTATATTATCGGCTATTGCTGTCATATTCAAGGTTGAAAATTACTGTAGAAATACAACATAGAATATAGAAGATAACCTAACTGTTAAATAGTGTTGCTATTCGCTAGGTGTACCTACCTATACTGTTTTCTAATTCGTAGATACATAATATTATTCCTTTCTTAACTATTTAATTTATTTATAGCGGAGGTATAAGTAGGGGCAACATTGAAGTGAAATAATTGCAAATATAATAAATCCTAAATGCCAACGAAAATAGCTTGTAGCCAATTGTAGTTGCTGTTATTGCAAAAGACTCGCATCTTTGTTATTGAAATTATTAAGTGTTGAGGCACATGAAACATCCCCAGAGTTCTTAACTGCCCATAAACTTTTTATATTCGCCGATTTAAAAGATATCTTTTACCTCGTAGGAATTTTAATGGAACCATTAGCTACTTCTCTTTGCATGAAATAATAAATAGCGTGGCATTAAAAGTGGAGGATTTATTGTTCATTATTTACAATAATCTCTGGAATTACTAAAGCGGGAGATTATTGAAATTATTATAATTAGTGATAATTAATTATTGTAACAATAGTAAAACCATGGTCCAGGTATTTTAATCGGCAAAAGTATGGTTACTACCTTTAGGGCATAAACTGCGTTAAGCGGGCACCCGCGCGGCTTCATACAAAAGTGAC
>DWAK01000171.1:0-13186 GCA_018230145.1 Lepidochrysops patricia
TAACTCCTAAATCTTTGGTTTCAGTGACACGCTTCAGTGGTGTTCCTTTTATGTGGTACTGATAGTGACTGGGAGAACGCGCGCGGCTGAATGATAACACACAGCATTTAGCCACATTAAAGTACAGCTTATTGTCAGTAGACCACTTTATAATCCTATCTATATATATTATAATCTATGGGACAGTCACTGGTGGTGGTGGCGCCACCTGCGTTGAGCTTTTAGTTTGGCACCTCATTGACCGAACTTGAACGGCCCGTACCAGCTGCAAGTCCGTGCGTACCTAGGTAGGTAGGTACCTATGGTGCTTAAAGATAATCAACATTTTTGTAGATAACTACCTACCTATATAATCTATGATCAGTTGATCATGACTTGATCCGTCATCCGAATCTTAAAAAAAAAGAAGATGAAGGAAAATTCAGAATAGAAAATTGTAAACATATTTTTTTCACGGTTTTGTTAATTGTTTCTTCAATCTTCAGTACCTACTATAAAATATAAAATCTAATAAACTGTACCTAAGACATTATTTGGTTGATTAAAATAATAAATAGGTAGTGTTCAAAAATTAAAAATTCGTTATGGTAAGAACTGTCAAAAATTATGACGATTTTGCTAAAACGTAACCTCTACTCACTATTTAACAACTTTTATACATCAAGGATTGTACATTATTGCAATAGGAGTTTAACACTGGGTATAGAGACATCCTGTGATGATACTGGATGCGCTATAATAAATAATAACGGAAAAATTCTTGCTGAAAAATGTCAGTCTCAAAACCTGGTACATCTTCGAAATGGTGGAATAATTCCGGATATAGCTCAAGATTTACATCGCGCTTACATAGAGCCGACTGTCAATCGAACTTTACTTAAAGCTAATTTAAAAATGGATGACATAACTGCTGTGGCAGTAACACTCGAACCTGGATTGCCCCTCAGTTTAACTGTAGGAATGAAGTATGCAAAACATTTGTGTCGAAAGTACAAAAAGCCTCTTATTCCTATTCATCATATGGAAGCTCACGCGTTAATCGCACGGATGAACAATGAGATACAATTTCCGTTTCTCACATTACTTATATCTGGTGGGCACTGCTTATTGGCTGTGGCAAAGGATGTGAATAAATTCGCCTTACTTGGCCAAAGCATTGATTTTGCACCAGGTGATCTATTTGACAAAGTAGCTAGAAGAATGAAACTCCGCAATATCCCTGAATATTCCCAGCTATCAGGTGGGAAGGCAGTGGAAGAAGCGGCACTAAAAGCAGTTAATCCTCAGAAGTTTTCCTTCTTTCTTCCTTTAGCTGATGTTAAAGACTGTAATTTCAGTTTCAATGGCCTCAAAAGTACAATATTATACCACATTTTTAAAAAAGAAAAAGAGCATGCAATAAATGCTGATCAATTGATACCAGAAGTGTATGATTTGTGTGCAGCATCACTGATGTCTGTGTCCCGACATTTGGTTCACCGGACACAGAGAGCAATGGAGTTTTGTGAGGAGAAAACTTTGATTGGAAATGATAGAAGACAACTTGTGGTCTCTGGTGGTGTTGCATGTAATAATTTTATATTTAAATCTCTCACAATATTATGTAATGAATATGGTTATGAAATTTTTAGACCTCCCCCAAATCTGTGCACCGACAATGGTGTAATGATAGCATGGAATGGACTAGAGAAATGGAGGAGAGACATTGATGTTTTTTATGATTTCAGTAAATTGGATATTAAAGGAATGAGTCCTCTAGGTGAAGATTTAAGTGATGAGGTGAAGAAAGCCCAAATAAAAGTGAAATTAATGAAATTAAAAAAGCAAAATTGACACTATACTTGCTTTATTTTTTCTCCAAAATAAATTAAATACCTACTTCAATTTTGACATACTTATCCATTAGTAATTTAGAACAATGTTGCCCAACCCTTTGATTAATGTCAGGCCACTTACATTGCCTATTTTAGTTATTTCACGACAAGCATAATATTTTCAAACCACTCAAAATATTTCTGAAGGCTTGGGGGTTGGCCAGTCTTGATTTAGAACATAATATCTTTCTTTAAATATGTCTGCAGTACCTTTGCTAGGTAGGTATTTTAAGCAGGGTGTTAGTTATTCTATTAGGTACTAATAATTTTAACTTATGGTATAAAAAAATGTTTGTCCTGTAAATTCATTATACATATCATAATATTATTATAAATCATTATATTTTTAAAGAAATTATATGGTTGTTAGTAGGTAGGTATCTAGTTACTAAAGTATAATTTAAAAAAGTTGAATGTTCCAGTGACCAGTCCCTAAGTACATCTTTTTTAGTATGATTTAAATTATTATAATTTATCGGTGTCTACCTGGATCAGGATGCTTTTCTGCTGCTTTTATTAATGTTATGTGCATCTAAAGTAGGTACCTATTCGAATATCGTATAGCAAAGTCAGTGTAATACGAAGCTTCGTCATGGTGTGTATTGTACATAAACAAATGTAGCTTTTGCTAGCATACTATCCTTATTTGTTAATTCAAAATGTTACATGCAAGTAGGAGACCTATAACAAAAACATTTGGCAACGGAATAAGACATAGATCCAGCAATGATAATAGTGTTAAGGAAATTTTAAAGGATTTTAGTACTATAAGCGGTCCTAAAACCTATCCTGTCATTGGCACGCTGTACAAGTACTGGCCGCTTGTAGGTAAGTTCTTTGTTATTCAGTCATCATTTTCGTCGTCATCGATATAATTGTATAATTAGATGCGCCCAACGTAGGCTACGTGTGAATTTTACACCACCATATTTGTATGTATTTCTAAAGTTGTTAGTTGTTAAGTACCCTGTTACCTACTGATCTTTCGGAAACCACACGACGGCATTCTGAATACTAGTTAAAAACAATGCGGTAGGCAACTCCGATTGTCACCGCGTCCTAAGGCGCACTGCTTTCATAAAAGTGAGACCTTTTTTGCGACTCAAAATACTCTGTATTATATTATCTAAATCGAACCAGGGAGGGATGAAGAGGTAACAGATAGGTCACACGCTATGTTGGTAGGTACTTAAGTACTTACCTACCTACTTAAAAATGTTTTGTGTCGAGCTGTTGTCGACTGACGACTGTACTTATTCTGACTAGTACAACGTAGTTTTCTTTATAAAATTTAAGGTGATTACGACGCAGAATCGTTGGACGAGACCGCGTGGATGAACTGGAGAAAGTATGGAGGACTCGTTCGAGAGGAGCCGGGCATAAAGCTACTGCACGTCTACGAACCGGAGCTCATAGAGAAGGTGTTCCGTCAGAAGGAGCAGTACCCAGAGAGACGGAGCCACGTCGCCATGCTGCACTACCGCACCAGCAAACCACACGTCTACAACAGTGGCGGTCTACTTTCCATGTAAATACATTACTAGGAGAGCTATCATCCACAAATGGGTTTGCTAGACCAGATTGACATCATTGATTCACTAAAAACTGTCGATAAATTATTACTCTTGCTATGTTTCGCTTAGAGACTTTTTACTTGAGGCCCAAAGACGGTTTGGGTAGGTTGCAAGGACCAGAACTAACCTAACTTTCGTCAGGTGATTTTTCATCAGGTGATCCCTTGGCTCGTATCTAGGTTAGGAATAGTATGATAGATAAGTCATATCATAGGTCTATCTATTCTAAGAGATAAAATTAGACTGACTGCACATATACTGCCATATTGATTTAAGTAAGTAATCTATACTTACCTACTAATATTATAGAGCTGAAGAGTTTTTTTGTTAGGTTGAACGCGTTTATCTCCGGAACTATTACTGGTCCGATTAAAAAAATCTTTCAGTGTTGAAAAGCTAAATCGAGGAAGGCTATAAAGTATAAACATCACGCTAAGACCAATACAAGCGGAGCAGTGATTAAAAAATGTTCCAATATCGGGAGAATCGGGGTAAAATTACTTATAAGTTATCCAAGTGGACGAAGTTGCGTGCAAACGCTAGTAGGTATTTAATAAAATAAAAAAATTAAGAACTATAAGAAAGGTAAATTGAGTAGGTATTGTTTGTAAGACGTAAGTACGTATGTTATCCCGAATCTTGGCAAAAGTAAATGAACTTTGTTTACCTGCCGAATCCACCTACCCAATTTTTTATTTTCAAGGAACGGTCCAGAATGGTGGCGCCTGCGCAGCACGTTTCAAAAGATATTTTCCAGTCCGCAAAGTGTAAAACAGCATGTTGACGTCACAGACAAAATTGTTCAAGAATTTATTGCTTGGACTAAAACAACTTATTCGTCAAGCGAACAAGACTTCTTGAAATATTTAAATCGTCTTTATTTGGAAGGTAGGTTAAACCTCATAATATTATAAGTAGGTTAATAGGTAGGTAGGTACAGCACATCCGCATCAAATTTAAAATAAATCTTACGTTTTTATTTAATAGGAGACGTATCTAGTAAATATACTTAAGTAATAGAAGTAAAAACCAACCTTAAATTAAATTTAAAAAAAAAACAAGATAGGGCACGGCCTTTTTGAAAAGTGAGGCTGGAAACTAAGGTACTTTGAGATATCTTTCGTACGTCGGCTTTCCGTGAAGAACCTCACATTATTTGTACGTTCCTTACCTATGTATAGATACTTTTCTGTCCGAGGTATAATTTCTAGTAACCTCTTCTAGAAATGCAAAACAATCTACCAATAGCCATTGCACAACAATCTACTCAAAGTCAGAATTTTCTTTAGTTATAGGAATGATCGCTCTCGGCGAGAACTTTGAAAGTTTCACACAGGCCGAACAAAGTCCAGAGTCACGCAGCAGCAGGGTCATAGAGGCGGCATTCGGGTCTAACTGCGGCATATTCAAACTGGACAAGGGAATTTTGTGGCGACTCTTCAACACGCCACTCTATAAAAAGCTTGCAGATTCCCAGAAATACCTCGAGGAGTGAGTTTAACATAAACATGATATTTTTAAAGATTTTTAAACATAATTATACCTTCGTTGTTAGGGTCAGCTAGACTTACGTGTATGTGTCAGTAATTCAGAGCGTCATCATCTTAACCTAATTTACATTGTTTCAGCATAGAATTTTTAGACTTTTTAAGAGATTTTTTGTTTGGTCTAAGTTATCAGTAGCGATCTCAAAAATATTGCTTTTCTCAATAATTTTATTTAACCTCTACAGTGTTGCTATGGAGTGTATTTTGAGGAAGGCTAACTTTTTTGAAGATAAGAGCGACTCCCACGATTCATCGCTATTACGGTGCTTTCTCGATCTTCCAAATATAGACTTTAAAGATGTAACCGGGATGATTGTCGATATAATTATGGCTGCAATAGACACGGTAAGAGGTTATTAAGTTACCTGTGTCTCTAATAGATAAATATATATTATGGAGTTGTCATACAGTTAATTGACTGTTAAATTATAAGTAGGTACCTACATGTGTTACATATTTGAATATATTTTACTGAAATAAAACAAAAACTAAACAAATTATGCATGTTAACCTTTCGGAAGAATCGTTGTATCGATTGGTGAAAACCGCGTAAAAATCCGTGCAGTAGTTTTTGAGCTTAGTGCAAACAGACAGACAGACATCAAGACGAAGATCTTTATAGCATTTGACATCCGTTTATAAATACGAGCCTACTTGTGGTTTCAATTTGAATTATTTTGCAGACGTCTTACGCCACCAGTTTCGCACTGTTCCACTTAGCCCGAAATCAAGACTGTCAAGACAGACTGTTTCATGAGTTACTTACTCTTCATCCAAATAAAGATACGGATATAAGTGCTGAAACTCTGTCAAAGGCTGTATACCTGAAAAGCTGTGTCAAGGAGAGTTTAAGACTTAATCCGGTAGCTATAGGCGTTGGAAGAGTATTGCAAAATGACTTAATATTGAAGGGCTACTTAATTCCTAAAGGGGTAAGTTACTCTAAACTTCTCTATACTCGATTGATATCAATATTATAATTAAGTAGGAATATTCACTGGAATAATAAAATAAGGCTTCGTAAAATCAGTTATTACAGTCACTTTGGTCAGGTGGTTTGCTTTAAAAATACGTTTTTATTACTACAAAGGTATTAGGTATTTTAATTAATATTGTTCGGCAAAATAAAAATAGGCTATTTCTCTTATCCAGCCTAATGCCCTATATTATATCTATCAGCAAATGCCAAAGTTTCCGTCATTTGTTTCATCAAGCTACTTATACCTAATAATACGCCTGTTTCAGACAGTGATTGTGACGCAGAACATGGTAGCCTCCAGACTTCCGCAGTACGTGCGGGACCCTCTAAGTTACAAGCCGGAGCGGTGGATGCGAGATTCTGATGATCATGAGAATATTCACCCATTCCTCAGTCTTCCTTTTGGGTTTGGCCCCAGAGCCTGTATAGCGAGGCGACTGGCGGAGCAGAATATGTGCATCGCACTATTTCGGGTGAGTATGTCATTTGTTTTGAGAGATTATAGATAGGTAGTAAAATATTATATACTTAGGTATATCTAAATCGAATACTTGTATAAAATTCTCGTGTCACAATGTGCGTTAAAGTACCATACTCCTCTGAAATGGCTTGACCGATTGTTATGAAATTTTATATGCATATTCAGTAGGTCTGAGCATCGTCTATTTTTTTTCTAATATAGACAGAACAACGTCTTTGTGGGTTATTATATATAATAACCCAGGCAGACACTATTCGAAAAAATCAGCAAAATTATAATTTATAATTTTAAAATATAATTTTGCTGATTTTCTCAAATAGCGTTTAAAATAATTTATTTTTTCCAGATAATTCGTGAGTTCCAAATCGACTGGATGGGTACGGAGTTGGGGGTAAAAACGTTTCTTATAAACAAACCAAACCAGCCGGTGTCGTTGGCTCTCTCTCCGCGAGGCATTCACTAATGCTCCAAGATTACTAGGTTAGTTAATAAATACATAATATATCTACCCAATATGTACTTAGTTCTCCACGCTAGTCTAGTGGTTAAAATTAAACATCTTTGATAATATAATTCAAAAACACACAGTTTTTATTTATCAAACAATAATTAAAATTATAAAATAACAATCAAATTTAAATAAATATCTACTTATGGTTTTAAAATAATTCTCTTTCAATTCTTTGTAACATTAGTTACTTTAGCTTTTCGACGTTTAATCACTACTTTTCTCCTTCGTGAACGCTTGGTATTCGATTGCTTCAAGGATGAATTTGTCTTCAAATGCTCTACTTCTTGTTTACATTTCTTTGGCTCAAAGGCATGAGTCATAACACCATCAACCAACTTGTCAGACTCACATGGAGGTAAATTTATAAAACGTCTTTCTGTTTGTATACCTTCATTGTGTAATTTTAGGTTTTGCATCGTTGAGTTGAGCTGTGAAACTATTTCATTTGTTTTTTCTACAATAATTGGTGAAGATGACACTACAATATTCGAGTCTTGTACTATTGAAAAAGGTTCGGACTCTTCGTATCTTGAACTGGAGTACTTAGGCGAGCTAGAAATGAAGTGCTCTTTTTGCCCTCGTACCTCATTGTGATTATTGGACACAACTATAACACTAGAATTCTGCAATATGTGAGGTAAAGTAATTTTTTGGTTCGTAGACAATAAAATGTTCAGTGGACTATTTTCAGGTTTTGACTCTGAGTCTTCATGAGTTAGATAGGAATTTACGCTAAGCTGGTGAGCTTCAGGAATTTTAATTGAATCTACAGACCCACCTTTGTTTTCATTGTCGTAATAAGTCACTTCGTCATTGGTGTTTTGATTGTACAAAGAACTATCTAATGAAACAATAGAAGATTGTAATAGATTTAACTCAGGTGCTTCAGGAATTTGAATCAGATCATTTTGTAAGGAAGTGGCTTCATAGTTAGATGAGGATATATACGATTCAGTAGTCTCTAAAGATTTGTCGTTTTGTTCGTTTATATAATGTAAGTTTAGGAGATTAGGTGCATCATCTAATGTAATTGAATGTGCATGATCTATGGTATGTGTGTTTGATATATAATTTTGATTTCTAGAATTAAAATTTATCAGCTCGTTACCATCTATAACAGAATTTATATTTTCACTTGGTGGGTGTAAAGGCATCAAAGCAGGCGAAGGTGGAATAACTACGTAGGGTCTCTCTACTAGATCATCCGATTCCGTTATGATTTCCGGATGGAATGAATCTAAATAATCTGAGTATGTCACAGGCGTTGATTCTTGTGCCATTGAATTTTCTGTTGGAGAACTAAATATAATGTTTGGAGGGTTTAATGGCAATAGCTGGGGAGTTTCAGGAATTTTAATTGAATCTACAGACCAACCTTTATTTTCTTTGTCGTAATAAGTAACTTCATTATCTTTTTGGTTGTATAAGGAGTTATCTAAAGAAACAATAGAATATTGTAATGGGTTTGATGTATTTAACTTAGAGGCTTCAGGTATTTGAATCAGATCATTTTGTAATGATATAGTTTCAAAATTAGATGAGGATGTAGAAGATTCAGTAGTATCTACTGCCTTGTCGTTTTGTTCGTTAATATACTGTATGTTTAGGAGATTCGGTGAATCATCTAGTGTAATTAAATGTGCATGATCTATCAAATGCGTTGTTTCTTGCGTCTTTGGATTTTCTGTTGAAGAATTAAATGTGATATTTGGAGGGTTTATTGGCATTAATTGAGACGCTTCTGGGATTAAAACAGTGGGTAGGCTAACTATTGATGGGGGTGTTTTTTCTGGCATAGTAAAAGAATATGATGCCTCATAGTTATCTAGTAATGATACTGCTTCCTCAGTTTCACTTTGCTCGGCATTAGCATTAGGCGGGTTAAGTGGAAAATAAATAGGTGGTTCTGGCATTAAAATAGGTTCAATGGGACTTGCTGGGCTTAGAGATGGATTTGTTTGAATATCGGAAGCATTAGTGGTGTCTATTTTTTTTTCACCTTTCGATGAATTTTCAGAGTTGAATATATCTAAATCGTTCATATTTTCAATTAAATTATATGAACTTATATTTTCTAATGAACTATGTGTTATATTCGGAGAATATAAAGGAAACAATACAGGTGCTTCAGGAATAACAAATAAAGGCCGTTTTTCAAATACTAGAGTTGTATTTTCAGAATCTGTAGTTTGCAACGGCTTATATGTATCTGATAAAGATATAATATCGTCGTCTTCAGTATGATCTATTGCCTCAATAAAGGAAGGCTTCAATGTAAAATAAGCCGGTGGTTCGGGTAACACTACTGTTAAGTCAAAGGAACTTGGTGGGTTGGGGGGTAGATTTGTGTCAGTTCCATGTGTTAGTATTTCATCGTTTACTGTCATAGAATAATGTGGATATGACGTAAATTCGGAAAATTTGTTATATTCAGAATCATATACGTCCTTTTCGATTGCATCGTTAACGGTGTCATAGTAAGTTGCATGAAATTCGAGATGTGAACTTGGCAACAAAGGTTGTTCTGACGCAACTATAATATGCTTACTTTCTGTCACAGGTATATTATATATTTCGGATTGTAGGATTTCAGAAAATTCAGTATCGGTCAAACTGTCATCGGAAGTATGTAAAGATGATATATCTGAATTGGTGCTTGGTAGGGAATGGTCTGTATTTACTGGATATAAAGGTATAAGAGTTGGTGTTTCACTTATAACGTAAAAATAATCAGCAACATCATAGGATGGAGTATGTTCAAGGTGTATGGAATTGGTGGGTGGGATATTAGACTGTGTATTGTCTGATATGTGACCATTTTCTCTGGCTGGAGATTGTGGGTCACACGAACTTGAAGCGCAAGGTATTGTTATGAAGGTGGGGATATAATTTTCTATGTGTAAATAATCACTATGTACGTTTGGGCTTACTTGAACTGTTGTATCTTCGGATTTGGCTTCGGGTGTTACAATTTGTGATGCACCTTTATCATCCTTAACTTTTTTAGTTTTTAGTTGTTCTTTAAGTACTAGTCCCTTAAGTAGTCTGGAAATAGTTTCTTCGTGTAGTCTTCGTGAGCTTACATCATAGCTTCGTACAGGGATTTTAACACCTTTCTCTTCAGGCTGCGACAAAAGGCTGCTGATCAGTGTTGGATTGCTAGGTGCTGTTCTGCTGCACGCAACGCATAATCCAAGTAAAGTGCAGACTATTTTAATAGCTACCTGAAATAAAATTAACACGTATATATTGACTTTTTAAAAGAATCAATTCTATGAAAATCGGAATTTACTTTTAAATAAAAGCCATTCGTTATGAAAAAGATTTAAAAACATTATCTCCCATAGGTGATTATTTCCATAAGTATATATTTTTATATCGTAAAAAAGATTACTGCATATAAAACATTATGTAATTGCGCATATATGGGACAAGACGTCCCATAGAACAAACTGTTTAGAAGCGTTTCGGTCGGAAAGCATTAAAGAAAAGTTTTACAGAACTGTTTTGTCTACTTGCGGAGCAATTGTCGTGGTCTAATTGACTGCTATCACATAAGTATTTTATTGCAAGACACAATTTAATGTTTATTACAAATGGTGCATCTCTATGCATAGATATTAGGAAAACAAGTAAAAACTATACAAGACTCTATGAAACTAAATTATTCGTAAAATTTTGCTATTACAAAATGCTACTTAGGAAGTATAACATTAATATAGAGTAAGTATAACATTAAAAGAAATAAAAATATATTAAACAGGACTTACCATACTTGCTCCTACTTAGCTCCTGTCGTCACAAGCACAAGACAGTGTCTGATTCATTTTATACTTAGATAGTGACGTTAAATCGACAACATCACTAATGTTTTCTAATGGCAATAATAATTATAATAATTCTAATTAGTTATTATTACTTTAATTTTGTAAAGTGGCATTCACATTACACATCACATTCATCAGAACTAGGAAAAATAGGAACGTTTTAATAGCAATGTCGATTGGTAATCTGTAATAGTATAAAATAAACTAAGTACAAATAATAAAAATGTAGGTGTAATGCCCATGTTTATAAAGTTTAAAATAGCAATTAAAATAAGTAGACATATTATAATAAAAAAAAGATAACTCTTAGGTATACTAAATCTGTTAAAGTACTTTAAAATATCAGTATAAGAAAAAAAGATATAATTCTGTATAATAAGCAATTTTAAAGTTACAGGCCTGATTAACATTTAATAAGTATCTATTTAAACTTTAACTAAGTGATGATGAATCTTTCGGTAGCTTACTCCAAATCATTGAGCATGTAAATAGAGGTGAAATGAAATGAAAACCATAAAATTATGTCCAAAACTCTTTAGTTTATTTCAACTGATAAATGCTAGAAGTAACATATCATGATCGTGCCGAAACAGTGCAGCTAAAAGTGTCGGCCAATCAGATAAGTATAAGTTAGCGGTGCAGAGTTTTGCTGCATTGTACATAATATAACATAATATTTCGACTGTAATGGTTATATGCTCGATGCCCAAGACTTATCAGTATATTGTAGTTTAAGATCGTCTTTGTTATAAGGCCCTTCTAACACCGACATTTCAAAGCCGGGGTTCGTTGTAATTGGAGGCTGCCTGGGGTAGGTTCGACCAAGGGTACTGGAACCAGTTCAGAAGATTCGAGAAAGGCAGAATTATAACGTACGCCTCTGGCTCCTCCGTGTTTTCTTGTTGATAGTTCTCCAAGAATACGTTGCGACCGGTTTGTTGGTTGTTTCCGTAAGCTCCTGAGAAAAAGATAATGATTTTTTAAACTAACTATACTCTATTCACGGAAACGAGTTAGTGGGGCGCTATAGTGATATTGATATTAATTAAATTAATAATAACTAAATGTGATAATAAACTGTATTTTTGTACTTATTTGATTTCCTTCATAAATATTTTTTGCAAAGAAAACAATTAAAAAACGTATGTATAATTAATTTGTACAAATAACTTATTTGTATGAATTAATTATTTACTAACACATTTAGTTATTATTAATTCAATTAATATTTATATCACTATAGCGCCCTACTAACTCGTTTCCGCGAATAGAGTATAACTAGTGTTTCATTGCTCGAAAATATTTTGTTTATTACTTAAGAACCGTTTTTAACGCGATAAAAACTACGCGTTGTGTTTTAGTATCATCATCAGGACTATACCCTTTAGAGAACTACTAGAGTTGAGTCTATTACTGTGCTCTTTGTGTACTTATTATTGGAGCATTCCACAATCAAATGTTACTGCTTATAAAATAATAAAAGAATTTTCCGCTAACCTGAGAGGTATTTGCCTCGTGGCTTCAAGAAGTTCGGGATGTAATCGCTTAAGCTGCCCAGCTGGACGGTAGACGCTGAAGGCAGGGATGGGAACCAGCTCGGCAGCTGAGGTTTGGGCATCACGAATGTGATATGATACGAGTCCTGGGTCTCAGTAATCGGTCCCACGGCTTGCTGTATCGGAGTCACCACGTTATCAGCAATCTGCTGCGGCATGTTCGATATTTGATGCTGAACCTCATTCTTTATGTCGTTGTAGTTCTGAGCTAGGTTTGAAGCTGCATTCGCTATGTCCTCCTTGAGCCCCCTCGTTTCGGGCTCGGGCTGTTGAGTAGACGTCGGTAGCGCCAACGTTGTGGCAATTAAACAAGATAAAATTATAAGTTTCATCTGAAAATAATGTGGGAACATTGGTTATCTGCAACCGCTTAGGGCGCTCGTTGACATTATTAAATCGTAATAGGAAATAGTATTTTGCGGTCCATTTATAAGTAATCTGTATTATTAAATATACTTACTACTCAATAATATAGTGTTGTACAGTTAGCATTTGCATAATATTACTATAAATTAGACCAACAAAAATCAATTTATAAAATATTCCACTTCAATATTTTTACTTACGTTGTGAGCCTTTGATTGGATCTTCGGAGACAAGTTTTCTACTTTAGTCACGCCTCAAATCTTATTTATATAGGGAACTTTTATCTTAGCAATTACTTTTAAAATGAAAATTCCATCTCAAGTCATTATTAAATCGTTTAAAATTCGTTAAGATAGGTCTTATGTAGAATCATTATAATATAATATTATTCTAAGCGCCAATTTCACCGAAGCATATTAAGGGTTGATCGTTGATTAAATGCCTACTATAATAATAATAATAGCTACTAAG
>DWAK01000172.1:0-13186 GCA_018230145.1 Lepidochrysops patricia
AAATATTTAGACAACAGATTAGCTATCAAACGTTGCCGTCATTATTTGACACACTTCAAAAGTCACTTGACAGACAGAGACAAAACATATTCAAGACAAACACGCTCCTGTACTGTAACCGACTACAGATAGAATTATGTTCCACAAACGATATTGGTACATATTGCAATCGTACTCGACACTAACCAATCATTTCGTGAATGCTATCAGAGCTGTCCAAGTAATATCAGTCAAAGGGCCCGCATCGTTTGATAACTTTGAACCGGTCAGGTTTAACTGTCAGTTTAACTAGTGTTACGTTTGGTACTTGCGTTTGTATAGATTTGGGTGAATCGCAAACTTCGGGGAAATCGTTTATTACGGATATGTAGTGTTAAAACGCTTAGTCAAAGCAAATTCAAATTTAGCTGTAGCATTAATCTTACTATGGCGCTAAAAGAGGTTATGAACCTAAGTCAACGAAAGGCGGATAGAATTCAAATATAATTTAGTTTAAATTAGTCTGAATAAGACCATTGACCGGCAGAACCTCACGGCTAAAGCAAAATATGTCATTCGTTAAAAGAACAATCAAAGTGCTAAAAATTTGTTTCCCCAAACCGTATTTTCGATTCATATTGTTTTAAACCAATAATTAAGTTAGGAAAGACATTAAGTATTGCTAATTTTGAGAAAAGGGTACTAAAACGCACATGGGTTTTTTATGTAAACGCGATTGTATATTGGATATTGTGAGAAGGGTTAAAAACATCAAGCATATAAGTCCCGCAGAGCGGAAATGATCTTTGATTGTAAAAAGACAAAGTTCACCAAAACACTGCGCGGTTAACTGCTTGAAAATTTGGTTCACATTTCACCTCTGTTTTATTATGCTCGATGGGTACAAAATACAAATGACCGGTCATTATATTTTATGACCCATCGAAACAAGGTGTTGTAGATTTTTCACAATAATGAAACATAATTGAAAATGACGTAATCACGTAGGTATACATTTTGTAAATTTTAACTCACTAGTTTTTTCAATAATAGCCAGATAGAGGATACGGAAAATCTGGTTCAAGCAAAAAAGCTAATACAAAATCAAAGATGAGATGCAATTTCACGAATACCTGAAACGTCTGCTAGTTTAAACAGTTTGTATTTAAATTGGATGCTTTCTCTTTCATTAATACGGATAAAAGTGATTATAAATGAATGGAAAAGTGCGAAGTTTTTCAAGACTTTACCAAGAACTGTATTTGTCTGTGAACGCTGCATTTGGATTTATTTTGTACCTGAAACAAGAAATACGATTATTAGTTTTGATATCATGGTATACATAGCTACTTAAATTAAGTAACTAGTAGATATGGCGTTTGGTATATTATAGAACAGAAGCAAAAGTTACCAGATAATATCTATTTTTAACGCTTAAGTAAATTTTGGATTGGAACAGAATCATCTCCACACAGGTAGGGTTGATGACCATGTTCTAAACAAAAATTCATTGGCTACTCGCGAGCCTTGGATTGACCGTCCTTTCTTTAAAGGAAAACCGCTGTTGTGTGTTCACACTGCACAGTGCAAAAAGGAAATTTGTAACACCGATACAAAAGGGGACGGAAAGAGATGCCTCGACGCGCGTTGTTTTGAGAAAATGTAAGTTATAGCGTACAACTACAACTTCAACTCTTTGAATGTAGTGCCAGGGTGGCGGTTTTAAATGTCGCAAGATCTGCTTAGTACCACTTTAAGTAATCATTAATAAAAAGCTGTGCGGCTATAATAAGTGTGAATATGCAAAGTGGTACAATTGAGGCTAAATACGAGTTTTTAACAGATCCGTAAACTTAACGTTATCGACAAAAAATGTATAAAATCAAATTAACTATGTCATTCATAAAATTTTTTCTGACAACATAACGTTTACTGAGCTGTCAAAAAGTCGGGTATGGCCTGCTGAACTGCAATATTTGCCTCAGCTCAAATCCTGAGTATTTGTCGTGAAAGCATAGCGGAGTAGCAAGCGAACCCGGGCGGTGTTTAGTGTTAGTGCTCACTTCCTCTACCGCTGACGTGTGGTGTACGAGATGAGATGTAGCGATTTTTAAAACACGAGTTATTTAGAATTAAAAACAAAAAAATGTATTAAGTTTCAAGCCCACGAAGAAAAAAATTAACTGACGTATTAATACTGTAGCTGTACAGAATATCGTCCCTGTAGAGCGAGAACTATTATAATTGCAATGTCGTGTTTCTTTTTCACTATTTTTTGATGTCACTTAAAATGCTATACTGTAAACTTATCTCTAATTTTTAATCAGTGATATCAAGTCGAAGTAGCGAAAAAAGCTCTTGCGATTGTCTCGAGGCTGTAAGGATGCACTTAAATATTTCGCTTTTTACGGGGACGATGTATTAATAGTAAAAGCACAATTATTTAACTTAATATAATATTTTTTTCAAACAGTCTACTGCACCTAAGTAGTACATAAATTTCAACTAGTGTATAAAATATGTACTTTTGAAGAGTGCCTACAGTATCCAAAATTTTATTTTCTAGTTGATACAAAAATAGTAGATTTTAATCTTACTTTAAAAATAATCTTAGCCAATTTACATTTTTCTTTAACCTCCATTAAAATATTTTTGACGTCATAAGCCATATCCGCTACTGCGCTTCGCCCGGGCCACTTCCGGCCATTTCCCACCGGAACAGTCTTTCACCACCGCTTACCCCAGGGGGTGGGGGTGGATATTCACATGCACTAGTCTAAATAATTACCCAGAGGAAAAATTTACACCTAATACTTTTTAGTTTTTACCTTTTACGTCTTGATTAAAAACGGTTTCGCACCCTTGGGGTTGAATTTTAAAATTCATCGCTCGTTTATATTAATAGGGATAGCTTGGTATAAATATTTGAGCGTAGTACAGGTTACTGAGTTTCTAGTAATGTTAAAAATATTAAAAATAATTTTATTTAAAACCCTTTTAATGACCACTTCAAGTTACTTAATGTAGTGTTTATTATATTATAATCAGACTTATTCTGTCAAACTCACTGACTTAGAAAATCCCGTCAAATTATAAATTATTGCTTACACAAACATTAACATCTTTGAGGCTGGGAAATAGAATGAGATAATTAAGGGGTAAAAAACCTAACATTTTGAAGACATTCATATTATTAACAGACATTAATATTTATCTAACTTATTGTTATTGGATCTACATAATAGTTACACATGTACTAAAATTAGACCTAAAGAACTTTACAAGCTTTGGTTTGGTTCTGTATTAGCTTTCGTTCTGTATTTGCTAAGTTTTTCTCACATGCACTAGAAAATCCACACAATCGTTCAAACTGACTGTAAGCAAATTGTAAAATAGAGAGAAGCTATTTTGTTGCTAAAAATCCGCATTCATTCAGCGAAAAGCAGCGAAAGCTATTTTGGAATACGAATTCGTCGTATAGAGGTCGTACAAAGGTCATATAGGGGTCATGTATAGTCTGTATACCTCGTATACGCCTGTATAAGTTTAGGCCGGATGGTCTCCAATAGGTGAACGTTAAAGCTGAAATCATTTGGGTGCTGTGTTTTTAAAATATTGCACATTTCATACGTCCGCTAATTCACGCTTTTTATATTCAGTTTTTTGCTATTTCACTTTTTATTTTTTAATTCGTGTCAGTTTTGTTTATATATACGATTAACATAGTACGTCCTACATAGTAGGATTTTGACTTTTTTTTATATAATGTTAATAGTTTGCAACTAGTTGTCGATTACGCACGAAAGAAGTTGGACGCGTTAATTTTCTCGAGTGGGCAATCAACAATACCGCACGAGTGCAATACACTATTTTTTATCACAAATGCGAGAATAAAAGTAAATATTTTAGTGCCCGCCATTGCGGTTGAAAATTACAAAATTCTAAATTTGAAAACGAGTGCGGTTAAACCTAATTGTACGGTAAGGTTCTATACCAAACGCAAGAGCATGCAGGAAGTAGTACTTACGCCACATGAATGCTAAAAAATAACATAATAATATTATTATACTACTGTATATTAAAGTAATTTTAATGGACTAATTACAACTTATCATCGTTATTTAAAAGAATACTAGTAACACGCATTACGTAAAGCTGACAGTTTTGTTTTGAGAACTTAAAAAATTGAGAAGCTATATTCCATCGTCTTAAATGTTCGCCGAAATTATACATTTTTATGCTCTCAAAACCCAGATGCCTTCCTCGTAACTCACTACGTATGCAATCATCAAAATCGGTTTAGTTGTTTATATCTCATATTTTATGAATTAAGTTCACGATTATGTTATAAAAATATTATGTGTTTGTAAATCTTATATTTTTAAAACGTTATTGTGAATTATATAGACGCTACATTTCTAGATTTTATCTCCAAGATATTGTTTCTAAGCTACACTTAGCAAATAAATGTCTCACAGACAGACACAATAATAGATCCTGTCTGTCAGTAGTAACTAGTAGCAGGCGTGCCATTGCCTGTCATATTTTGTCAGGCGCTTAAACTGTATTATTTAGACCGTATTAGATTGCTTAGAGCTGCGGAGGATTATTTCGTAGCATTATATAATTCATTTACTATATTTTTATTTGCAGTATAATGTATCAATATAATATATTATGCAACTAGTGCGGTAAATTGTCGATTACGCACGTTTCTCTCATCATTTTCTCGAGTGGGCAATTGACAATACCACACGAGCGCAATATAGATACTATTTTTAACACAAATGCAAGAATAAAAGTAAATATTTCAGCGCCCGCCATTGCAGAAAATTCGAGCAGCAGCAGCGCGAGCAGTGTTCGAAATTTGAGAACGAGTGCAGTTAAAAGTGTGCGGTTATGTTCTATACCAAATGCAAAATCGCTCAGGAAGTAGTACTTACGGCGCATGAGTGTTAAAAAAATAATTAGCTATATGCAACTAGATATTGCCCACACATCATTATCAGCAGAAATTCGAACATTTACACGCAGTCGTACATATTTTTGTCACTATAAAACTATAACATCAATCCAGGAATGTTATATTTCAAGCACAAGTTCAAGCGTAAAGAGGTTTCTGCGTTATTTAGCCACTTTTAAAACTAGGCACATTTAAGTGCAGAGAAACAATAAAACAATCCATTAGATATGAATACGTAAGGATGTATGTTTGTCTTTCACACAGTAACTACTGAATAGATTTTCACCAAACGGCTATAATAATTGTTCAGACTACCTATATTTTAAACAGAAAAAAGTGTTCCCATGGGTAGGTTTATTAAGAAAAGCTAATGTCATATTTTTTTATAAAATTAATGTTATATTATACTAAATATTATTATGTCATATCAATTTCTTCCACCCTATCGTAACCACAATATCCAATTTACATTAAAACATGATCTATAGGATCTATAGATCATCCGGATCCGAGGCGATTACGTTCCGCCATATTAAGATAATACAAAGTCGGGATTCGAATCCGCAACCCACTGGAGCGTGGTTATCGCATTACCTATACATTACGTCACAGGTTTCGGTGACATACATACGCAGGTATCTTATCCTCCCGATTTTTTGTAGGAGAATCAAATCATTGTCTAAAAATCAAATCAATATCATTAACGACGTTACAGACAGAGCAGGTAATTTATTACGTCCTGTCAAAATACGAAGATGTAAAAATATACACTATAGCTGTTGTGTGTGGTCTCTTGACAATTTCTATAGAAAGATGTATTGAGATGTTTTTTTTTTATTCAATTAATTGGTCCTACAAAAAGGACTTATGACGTGGGTAGTGTACTATCGACAAAGACTCGAATCGATAAAAAAATTTCACTAAGACGTCTCAAAAGGTTTCCAAACGAAATGACCGACGACTAGCGAACTTCACTTTACACTTCGATTTAACGACGCTATAAAGCGATTTTCACCTTAAGCCTGATTTGACGGCGACTTTGTCGATAGTACGTAAATTTCGTAGTTAATACATTACAGTGAACCTACCGCAGGCTATCACCTAATTGATCGAAACTGCCATTTCTACGCCAAATACTGATGGCACTGTCGATGCTTATTGTCGATAAAATCGGTAATTCTTTAAAAATATGAAATGACATGATATTTTTATTTTCAACAAAATGGTATTGTGTTTTTTTATTTAACACATTATAATTAAATATGATGACCCATGTTATAATAGTATACATAAGGCAGAGATTTTTCTACAATAATATGCTACGTTTAGTACCTAATATGTAAGGTTCGAAGCTAAATTATATTTTTTACGGCTTACTTTAAGCCTAACAATAAGCTGAAACTATTAAGTAGACTGTGAAGAAATCACGATTTTTTACTATCGTCTACAAATTATGGATCTCGAATCTGAAATAATTTCAAAAGTACGTATCTATAAAATAGGGCGGTAATTTTAAAATGATGTGCACAAATGGTGTGCAAACTTTTAATGGGCGTACGTTTCAACATGACACACACATTTTACTCAAATTGTTAAAAGTCCATTCTGCATGTTCTAGAATATATTTCAAAGTTATCACATTTTTGATTTGAAAAGTGAAAAATTAAATTCGGGTAACTAATAATTATATTTAAATTTTGTTTCATACTGAACTAGCTTTTCCCTGCGGTGTACCCTCGGTTTATAATAATATTATGTAGCCAGTGTTAATCCAGGGTGGGAACCAACTTCATATCAAATTTTATTAGGATCCATTCAGTAGTTTTTACTGGAAAAACTAACAGTTCATAGTTGTCTTCTAAGGTTACCCTGTTAAATACGCATACTATACTAAGTTTTCACATTAGTTTTAATATTAAATTCTTTCTTCGGCGATTTTTTTATCTTTGTGTTCGAGTCATCGTAACTCTCAAACTGATCTATGCTTTGTTAGAAAATCCCTTTGTTACTATAATACATCATCATCTCGATTTTGAAACTATACTAAAATTGTTTGTTCATCGATAATACGTATGGCACTTCACTTCACATGCCACAACCGACCATTACTAACCGCCAACAATCGCACAAATATCGACCGAGTCTCGTCACTAGTATTAACACTGTATTAGTATTGTGCTACTAGCTTTTAGCTATAGTTGGTATTGTCATTGTAGAGAACAGTTGTGGTAAGATCGCAATGGCATGCGGGCTCATTGCACGGCCCCGTAAAGTCAGTTTCGTCGCATGTAGCCAAATTCTTCGTCAAACCGTATGGCGACTAAAACAGTTTTCAGACTGTTGTGTCTCTTTTACACACGTGTATACGTTTTTTAACTTTGGTTGTGTCCGCAATTTTTAGTCTCTCGCGTGTCTTGCTTAAAACTTAGTATCGACGCGTCTAAAGAACTCTAACATAGGATCGGCTTTCCTGGAAAGCCATAGCCGACCCTATGGCTTTCCTTTAAAATCATTGTTTCACTATACGTCTGTCGCTTAGCGGCTACGGCTTCTCAAGCCATTACTATGTAGTACCATAATCGAATTGCAATAGTCTCAAGACTGTTCTAAGTTATTTCTTGTTTTAGATCACTAAACCATCTAGTATCCAAACTGCCCTAACCATGTTAGTATTTCGGGCGTGGCTCATCGGTGATTTAGTGGGCGGCAAATTGCGCAGTACGTTACCCGAGCGGCAGTGGACATGATAGTATTAAAACGCTAGTGTGTTGGAATTGGATTAAGTCTTCGGTAAAATTTCATGATAGAGGGAAAGTTTTACTTCATAAAAAACATATAATAAGCAACAAATATGGTGAACTTACTAAATGTTATCTTAAGACGCCTGTAGATATTATGTTAAGTTTCTTCGACGGCCTACCTAACAGCTACCCATGTATTTTGAGAAGCTCCCTCACCGTGAGCATTCGCGTGTAATATAATAATATATAGATTATATTATATTCGACTTTCATAGCATGGGAAGTGGAGCGCATTGATATTACAAGTTGTAACAACAACAGCAATTACACAGTGTATCATTGCGCATGGTAATGCTCAGTTCTCCTCCTTCACTGATGTAATGTTCAAATCTGTAACGTTACATTACACGTGAATGCTCCCGGTGACCTTTATATTAATAATAATAATTAATGGAATGTCTAGTACGAAAATACTATATTATGATCAGGGAAAAATGTGCTCCCGTGGGATACGAATGTACGCGGTCGAAGTCGTGTGTAAAATATTAATTTTCCGCACTCACAGACATAATTACTTGACAAAGACCTTGGTATAACGCCCACACAACTGAATTAAGTGACTCTTAAGTAATCATTAACTCAGAAATCCATTCAGATCAATAACAAATCACAAAGACATTACTTGAGTCAGTCAGCAGTAATTATGAGAAAAACATCACTCGACTTATCGCGTCTCACAAGACAAATCACGGCACCCCCAAAACCCCCCACCTCCAACACCCCCACCCCGGTGATTGATGGAGCCGGACCCTCACGTGTTTACCCTGGAGGTAATCCGGTAACCAATAACTCATAGGTTTGGTCATTTTTAACAAGCCAAACCCTGTGGGGTAGAAGTCGTCTGCATAGCGATTTTAGTTATATTGATAGAGAGTTAAATGTGTATAAGGTCCATCATGGATTTATGCGTAAATAACATAAATTGAGTAATCGCATAGCTACGTATTGATTTCTTAACTTTCCGCGAATATTACTCATTGTAAATAAAGTAATTTTAACGGATTTATAAAACGTCAGGTTCAATTAAAATGTAATATGCCGCGATAAAATCCGTTAAAATTGTTTTATTTACAATATAGCAACATTTTACGTAAAACTAAAGTTACTTGCCTTTTCAACGAGAACGAAGTGGAAGAAAAATGTAATATTGAAATTTTATTTTCCATTAGCTATTCCTTGGATTCACTAAAAGTCTTATTCAATTCTGAAGCTGCAAATCTGAACACAAGGCTGAAATTATGAGTAAGTGCCTCCGCACACCGACCATGTAAATAATAGAGGTGAAATGTTATTCTCAATAATTAAGATTCTGTCAAAACTTTAGTTTAATTTAAGCTAAGAATCCGATAAATTAAAAATCACGATTGTAATGATACTGCACTAGCGCACCAAAACGTGCGCCGCCGCGATCGTATTGGCTGATATCGGTGCAGCTAGCGTGCAAAGTTTTGATTTTTCTTATAAAAGAAATACATTAATTCAGCTCTATTGTATTTATATTCAAAGGCCGACCAGATCGGTTCGACTGAGTGAATTGTCACCATTTCTAGTTCAATATTATGATCCGAACATTTCTGTAATTTTTATTAAAAAATCGGATATTGGAGATATCAGAACGTCGTAAGAAGTTGACATTTTATGGTTGATTGTCAAAGTTCTAAAAAAGTGTTTCGTAGCAAAGCATATCATAAAAATGGATATCATATTTGAGCGTGTAATTGATCGCAAAAGTCATAATATTACAAGACGGCGCATTGGTGATTTTTGCCACCAGCCAAAAAATGTTGTAGATCTACAGTAGAAATGCAGAAACAACTTGTAACATTATCGTTTCCTGCTACAGCCTCAAGTTAACCTTAAAAAATAATAAAATGCACCACAAATATTTAATTAGCTTGTACACCAAAAAATCTGTTTACCAACTTTCGAACCAAAATAACGTGATTAAAATATTTAATTAAAGGAAATGATTAATTTCGCGCCATGTTCAGCCACGTTTGACAGCTGAAATTCATTTGATGCGGCCATTTTGAATCATTTTGAATTCGGGACAAAGGTTATGTGCTTTGAATAAAATTACTTGTTCTTTATTTCATTTAGAATAGAGAGAGCATTATTTTATCATGCAGATACCAATTCCCTTAAATTTGGTTGTCGAAAAATAGCCAGACTCGCTTATATCTATTTTACCCTACCTAGTTTGCCATATTTGAATTTTTAAAATATAAAATTAGATATTTGCGAGTTATTATAAGTGGATGAGGGGTATGCGCGATAACAAATTTTTTTCAGTGAAATTCGTCTTACGCTATCATTTATAGTTATTTAATTTTTAACACATTCCGTTAATTTACATCCACGTTTTCGCCACAATGTTGCTTACTTAAGCGCTGTGTATACACACCTCCCCGTCCCCTAACGAGCGCAGTGCGTGCCGTATCTCGCCTCCATCTCTGCGTGCAATATTGTTTTTCACACAAAATACCTCGGACGGCGGATATTTAAGCGTAATCCGGATATTGGATTTTATTTGGGACGAGTTCAATTAGGTATTGATAAAAATTGTTCTCTAAAATTATTGATTTGACTAAAAACGGCGGACTTCCTGCGAAGCTCGAAGATGTAATATTTACATTTGTGGAATACAATTTATTTATTATTATTAGTACAATTATTATTTTAATGAGTTTGACAATTTGTCACATACAATTATTATTTCAAATAAATAAATATACATAAATATTCATTATTACCGTTTAACAGTGTATTATTCAGTCAAAGCGCTATTATTTGTAAAATAAATACGCAGGATTCAATGCCGCTGTAGTAGCCGCATTGAATCCTGTAGTAGCCGACAACGCTGGAGTAGCCGACAACATCATAGTGTGCGTCCAACCTTACCGGTGAGCCAGTATGCGGCTACCCTAAGCGGTTAACCGAAGCGGTAACTGTCCGGATTATCGGTAATTAGCTGATGACCATATTCAATTACAAAGCGCGGCTTAACGTTGGTTTAACGCGCTAGCGGTCCGTTAAATACATCCCCGTGCGACGCTTAATCTGTAAACTATGTTACACATATGTAATTTGGTTTTTAACGTCACTTATATATTTCAAATCCTTTTCCTACTACCATTATAAAAATATGTTATTGAGAATGAATGCATATTTGATACTCCTTCACTTAAAAAAAAATCAACCGACTTTGGTGAAAATATATATTTATACATATAATTTGGTACCTAAATGTATTTTCATCGCGGGAAAACTTTCGTGCAATAATAATCTATTTGTTTTGCAACAATATGGCTGGTAACTCCATATTTTACTATTTATAATTCCTTAAAATATAAAAAGACTATGAAACTCTTTTTGCAATAACAATAATATTAAAATAACTAAGATAAATTTGATCAAACGCAACAAAATTCCAAACTTGAAACAAAATAGCAACGTATGCAATAAATAACCTGATTATCCTTTACTCTTAAAACATGAAAAAAGTAAAACTACAGAAGATGGATTAGGATACACTTGTTCAGTTATCCGTTCGGCCATCCGGATAATCCGCTGCGGACAGGTTAAGCCGGTAGACCCGGATAGGCTGTATTAAGGATAATTTATAATGTACTCTTTTTTTAACATGCGACCGAGATTCTAAATAATATATGGCGGTTTTTCCTGTACAAGGGTCGGTTCAGTTCAGAGAGTTCAGAAACCCAAAGATTCAAGTAGGTAGGTATATGGTAGTCCTCTTGTACATGGGTTGATACCTAAGAATAATATAAAATTTTAACTAAAAATAGAATAAAAATATGTATAACTTGAATTCGAAAATAGGAGTTTATTTTTATATTTCAGATACTTATTCCTGGCTGACTAAACTTTTTCATGGTGTTATTTTTATTCACGACCGAACAGTGCAGGTATATGCGTTTAGGGTGAGAGATGTTTGTTTGTGTGTTTGTTAAATGTATTGAACACAGACAGTCTCAACTTTTATAATAAATCTTGAAATCCGGATTTTATATAGTTCTTACTTGACTTAACTGTCAATTTGTGTTCAACAGATAAAATTAAACGAGACAAAACCAGCCATTGTACAGAGATTACCGGTAATTGTTAACCGCGGGTCGTTAATCGGCGATTAAGCCCCGATTACCGCGGTGAAACCGGCTCATTAGTTACGGACAGCCATTTTGTTAATCAGTACACGTAATACAGAGAGTACGACAAAAAAAATGGTAAAATCGACAAACCTTCACGATCAGTATTTTTCTTTGGTCATTGCGACGAGACACAAAACATCATAATTAGTCTGTATGAAGGTTCATGACTCGTCTCTCGTGTTTGCACAACTTCGTTGGCATTTTGCTGCAATAAAAGCTATCCTATGTGCTTGTCCGGATTGTAAACAGTCTCCTCGCCAAATTTCGTTTAAATCCGCAAGTCGCGACGGTGTCAGCGTAAATGGTACCTAAATTATAGTTTTCAAACAGACACACTTTCGCATTTATAATAATATTAGTAAGGGTAGGGAGTGAGAATCAGTGAGACAGCATTTTAACAAAATCAGACGCAATCGAACGAACTTATTCCACGCGCGAACCGTTCATTCAATTACATCATTCAATTATCATTCGTTCAGCAGTTACCCAGTACCGAGTTACTGACCGAATAATTAATACAATTACCGAAAAACGTTTGCATTACGAAATTAATTGCGAAAATGCGGCCGAACATAACCGCCTCGGTTTTGAAAGTCGGTTAAAATATGCAAAAAATTATTTAAAGACTAACTGCTTCCTTTTTACACACATACACGTAAGAACTGTAGAATTTGCGGGGATAAAATGATAATATATTCCTATCTAGGATAAATATACATACTCTTAGTGCTAAATACGCCCTAAATTTTCATTCAGACAGAATAACGTCTGCCGGGATCAGCCAGTGGAAATATAAAGTTCACACCGTTCGAACTCGCATCGTCGCCGACAGAACATCTGTGTTCAAATAGATCAGTGAACTAGAAAAACTGAGACTTGGCTGAAATAGACCGAATATTTAGAATTTTATTATCCTACGTATTCTTCCTTTCTTTCTTCTTCCTATAGAAGTGAAATAGCAGGGCCTCGGAGAAAACTGGCGTGAAGAATGAACGCAAGTGTAGCCCAAGCGGGAATATTGAACATCTATGAAAACTTTCCATATCGAGAAAAAATATTACTTAGGTACATGAAAAATTCTCGATACTTATACGGGTATTTTTTTTCTTTCTTAATTTCTGCTTTATTTATTATAGAACATTTAACATTTGCGGAAACGTTATCGAATGATAATAATAATAATCGTTGTTTAGTCGTAAGGCAGTCTTGATACAGTTTTATCCCACCAAAAACATTCTGTAAACGTGAGCCAAGTCTCGAAGAAGCTGCTCTGT
>DWAK01000173.1:0-13162 GCA_018230145.1 Lepidochrysops patricia
TTGTGTGCGTGACCGCTTTGTCTTACACTCACGTCACGTCATACAAATTCATTCAGTATGTCTATCTGTGTGTGCAAATGAAGTCGAACGGTTAGCCTTTATTTTTTTCGAGCTTTTCGTGCGGTCTAATGTCAATCTATCTGTATACCTAATCGAAGTTGGGTAGGTTGAAAAATATCATCCTACCCACATATTTTCACACTTGAATAACTTACATATTAGAACAACTAAATATGACTATGATAATCTAGTATGCGCAGGCATCACTCAATTCCTATGGGAATCAAATTTCACGGTGACGTACTATCGATAAAGTTGTCGCTTGATCAGGCAGTCGATGAAAATCGCTTAGCAGCGCCGCAACTGTTTATACATAGTAACACACAATCACGTCTGCAGTCGTTGTGGTCACTGCCTTTTTTGTAGTGACCTTGGTGACCCCAACGACTGCAGACATATTTGAACTATGTAATTAACACTTGTGTGCAGCAGGATTCAAAATAATTCAAAGGTGTATACACACACCTTTGAATTATTTTGAATCCTGCTGCAAAATTCTGAATAGATTCCAATACCTAGATACTTGCTGCAAACTTTTGAAACTAGTCCAGCAAGAACTTTGTCGATATACATAATGAATCTGTTCAACGCGTCCCGCATTACCCACGTGAGTAGGAAAATATTGCGGTAATCGGCTTAAGTACGATTATCCTCTTGGCGAGTCCCGTTCTTTGTTCCCCGGTCTCCACTCGTTTCGGTCTTTAGCTCGTGGCGGTCTTGTTCGCGTGCGCGAGTAATTAAATCATTTCGGCTTTTCGAATTTGTTCCATTTTAAACCGGAAACGCTAGAGCTGTATGTCCGGTAATAGGCGGTTTTGTTCGCTACCCTCAATAGGTGAAGGTAATGGGATTTACTTTTTAACCCACGACAAACTATAAATGTTATAAGAATGCGTGTGTGTCGGTGAAGTTAGTTTGTTGCAGTGGCGATGGATAAGATTTTCGAAAAGGTAAGCCGGAAAAACTTAGTCTTAAAAGTGGGGATGAAACCTCTAAATCGATGGCCTATCTCTATATCCATTGATTCTTATATTTTCAGGGTTTGGATTTAGAGTTTCACAAAGGGAAGCCGATGGGAATCGAGTTGTCTAAACGCTTCGCTACTGCTAGCTGACCCAGCAAACTTTGTTCCGCCTTAAGTAGCAACAAATGAGTAATGACGTCCCGCGGGAACGATGGGAACAGGATAAAAAATATCCTATAACCGTTTCCTGGTTCTTAGCTACCTCCCTGCCAATTTTCAGCGAAATCGGTTCAGCCGTTCTTGAGTTATGCGCTTACCAACACATTTTGCGATTCATATTTATATTACGGAAGTTTCTAGACTTAAGAATGTATATTTAGGTTTCAGTCCTTGGTTCTAATGTATATAATTAACCCTTGGTTTTAACAAAGAGTAGGTTTTTAAACCTATAATCTTCTTATAAGTATCTATATAAAATGCTCGTGTCTCAGTGTTACTAACCATAGGTACTCCTCCGAAACGGCTTGATCGATTCTATGATTGTTTTATGCATATGAATATGTATATGTACGTCTGAGAATAGGCTACTATATTTTTTTTATTTTAGGCAGAACAATGCTGTCGGTATGAGCTAGTAATAGGTAGGTATATAAATCAAATTGATTTAGAATTCCCTTCGTGCGCGAATCCCACTCGCACTTGGCGGGTTTTTATGAGCAATATAATATAAATTTATTGGTACACTAGCTGATCCCGACAGACATTATTCTGCCTTAAATAAAAAATAGATAGTAGTCGATTCTTAAAACCTACTGAGTATACATCTCGATCAAACCGTTTCGCAGGAGTATGGTAATTGGTAAGTAACACTGTGACACGAGAATTTTATATATTAGATTAGATTGGTACATAATAATTATAATTGCTACATAACATGTAAATTTTGGCTCATAATATTATGTTAAGTAGCTAACAAAATTAATTAAAATATGCAATGCTTGTTTTGAATTATTTAAAAGACACGAACGAATGTCCCTATACGTTTACTACAAAAATCACGCAATTTCTTCGTCACATGATATTATGTTATTGTGTATAAAATATTCGTATAATATGTCAAGTGTGTTCTAATTGCGTTATAATATCTATAATACTTTTATGTTTCTATTTAGTTAGCATAGGTGATATTTTTATTTTCTGGCCCCCATTTCTTACAATTATTTCGGTATCATTCATATTAAGTAGGTATGTTTGCAAAGGCAGCGTAGACTGTTATTTTTTCAAATTGTGCAGGAGCGACATCATACGCCGATACTGCAAATCAATACTAATATAAATGCGAAAGTATATTTGTTTGTCCTTTATTTACGCTCTAACTAAGCAAGCAATCAACTAGATTTTCGGCTTAGACTTAGTTGAAAGGATGGAAATTAACATAGTTAAGTCACTTTTGGTCCTGGAAAAACATTAGGTACGGTTCCCAAGATTACTTCTATGAATAAGCTATAAATTTAACTTAAAAAAATTATATGAGGTTCAGTTCATTCGTTTGCTAATATTATTTCATAAAAAGAATCGAACAATTGGATTCTATGCTGATCTAAAGAACAAATACCGTATCTTGAAAGAGAATTCTGAAGAGAAACAGATATTTCTTTTCTTAATTTCTTTTATAACTTTTTTACAGGAAACTATCTCAGATACTACGGCGAAGGCTATCTTTACTAAAAAGAAGCCAATAAGAAATTGTACAAGAAAATAAAAAATTTAATTGCTAGCAATTTGCTAATATGGTAATGGCGTTATAAAAATACATAGGGTACTTTACTCGTACAAGCAGTTCTTTATATAATTAACACATAGGCTACTACTACTATACTATATATTGAACGGTATATACTTTAGCACTGTTAAATAGTAAATCACTACATAATATAAAACAAAGTCGCTTTCTCTGTCAATGTATCCCTATGTACGCTTAAATCTTTAAAACTACGCAAAGGATTTTGATGGGGCTTTTTAATAGATAGAGTGATTGAAGAGAAAGGTTTGTATATATAACATTTATAATATTGTTATATACAACGTTCACAGTTTTTCTATAGTGCTTAGTATCAGCATTGCACCCGTTCAAAGCCGCGGCGAGTCACTAGGACTTACGTGATATTGTACAAAAAAATGTAAATAAGTAATTACTGTTTTATTGCTTTAAAGTCATCTTTATTGCTCAGAAGATATATAGCCAGTTTAGCTCAGACTGTTTATAATTTTATTTTTAAATTTTATTGCGATATATTTCTTAGGACTTTCAATTAATACAGACCTACATTCTACAAGTCAATCTTGGGGCTCTTGACATCCTCTTAGTCGGTAATCGATATTATGTCTTATAATTTCTTTAGGTTTCTCAAGAAATACAATAAGAAATAAAACGAAGATTTTTTTATAGAAAGCAGAATGTACCTACCTGTTGTGAAATTATCTGGGTATTTTCATTTTTTATTTTCTATTCATTTTTGTTTTTCGTTCGTAAAAACGGGATTCGAATACTGGGATTCCATTCGCAATTCATCTACGTCCGTTAGTCTGTCACCATGTTTGTATCTCAAGAACG
This sequence comes from Lepidochrysops patricia, assembly GCA_018230145.1. NCBI lineage: Eukaryota > Metazoa > Arthropoda > Insecta > Lepidoptera > Lycaenidae > Lepidochrysops > Lepidochrysops patricia. The sequence goes on from DWAK01000173.1 coordinate 3,639, forward strand.
GTGATAGCTTGACAATTGAAACTTTTACAGACGATTTAAGTGCTATTGCTATTAAGTTGCTAAAAATACTAAAAATTTAATTTAATAATATCCATACAACAAACGTGATTTTCTTCATTACTTGCTCGATACTTGCAACGGCGACATGGTAGAATGCTTCAATCATTATTCACAGATTTTAGTTTTATATGTTTCCTTCAAATATGTATAATTATAATTTAAATAAAATGATGATTGAGGGGCTCTCGTGCAATAAATTATACTGATCACGGAATCCTACGGAGTCCTACTCGCACTTGGCTGGTTTTTTAATTTTTGCTTGATTAACTTGACTTGTTTAATATCCCAAAGGAACCGAGGTCACCCCGGTTATTATGTGTGTGACGTTCCGTCGGAACACCGGGATTAACAAAACCAAGAAATAAATGTTAAAAATGTTAAATGCAAACATACTCAGACAATCACATAGAAGTAGGTAAGAGAAGTTTTTAATTTTGTTACGCTGGTTTGCTACTATTATTTAATTTCAATTAACACAGCAATGTTTCTTTCTTCTTGTAATATAATCAACTTGAACTCAATACTTAGTTGACAATAAAATAATCACAAAATATTAACCAGTAAGTACATTTTTATACTTCTATAACTCGAAAAGTCATGCCGGCGCGAGTAGTCAAATTTTTATTTTCTATTTATTACAGAATATAATAAAATTCCTAGGATTATTCTGTATGATGTACTGTAACAAATTTAAAAAAATAATAAGAGACACTTATAAAATAAATCTTACCTTCTTTTTTCGAAAGCCACTACGTCATAACTTCTCGGACCGGAGAGCGCGCTGTTTCGCGCGGGAAAAGTTTTCCGCAACTGATGCGAAGCGCGCCAAAACTCCGCTACTTACAGAACAAAGCGGCCAATCAGAGCCGCCGTACGCCTCCGTACAAATCTGCCAGCCAATCAGCGTTGAGCACTTGTAGTTTAATAGGTTTTTCGTGTTTGAGCTTTTTAGTGAACAATACTACAGTGATTAGACTAGCGATAAGATTTGATTGGTGAATTTGGATGAGTGTACAAATCCTGAATATAATGTAATTAGGTAGTCATAGCCTACTTTGGGTTCCGTTGCTTATTAGTTATAACTTATAACCCATAGTTTAATTATGTCCGTATTTACCTTAGAAAAGAAGAATATTTTCGCCATACATTTTTTTATTTATTAATATAATTTACATTTAATAATATTATGGTAGAGGGCAGCGTTTTCGTTGAAAGCTTCTAGACGGCTTAATTTTTTCTGACACCACTGACTGATATAATTATTTTACTCATATAATATGTATGTACGCAAAATTTAAACAAATCATACTTACTTACACCTAAACCTTCCAGAAGTAGGTATCACTCTATCGATTGCTGAAAACCACATGAAAATCCGTGCAGCAATTTTTGAATTTAGCACGAACAGTCAAACAAACAGACAGACAGACGTGGCCAGGGACTTGTTATATAATAATATGTGATGACGACAACGGCACTACCTCCAGTACTTACACACGTTAAGCAAGGGGGTGTTATTAACCAACTTAAAAAAAAGGTTAAGTAGGTCCTACCTACTTTACCAGGCGGAGTCGCCGAATTCATGTAAGTAGCAGTTCCCGTAGCTCCGTCCCAAAGCACAGACCACCGAGGGGTTTTAGTAGCGTAAACCTCGGGATGCGGCATTCTACACCGCCCCCGGGGGTCTTACATATCCCGGCGGCAGTCTCCACGCTGTCGGGAATCTCTAAAAGATTTCCCGTCGAAAAAAAAGCTACTTACCTACCTACCTACTTTATAATTGTATCATATTCGGCCTGTAAATTTCTTACTGTTTTATTTTTTTCGCGTACAGTATGTGCCTACCTAAAGCCTCGTTCACTTGTAAACATTTGTATATAAGCACTGTTTATAAACCATCTTTCAGAAACTCTGTAAACAGTTCATAATCATAAATGCTGAATCATTTGTTTATGATACATGTTTCCGTGCTCTTCATCGACAATGGAGAGAAAATGTTGCAAATGTGTCGCTATTTTGTTTTTGTTCAAAAGTCAGCAGGTACGGCCATATTTTTCGCGAACTTAAAAACATGGAGGTTGTGTAATGAAGAAATAGTTTCGTATTCACCATCTTTTCTCCTTTTTTTTCGATTTCGATGCTCTTGTAAATTAATACCCACATATTAACGTACTTATTATTTTAATGTACCTTGTGTCTTACACAATATGTGCGTAGGTAGGTAGTTATATTAATATTACATTGGATTATTTTTGTATGTAGAGTACCTAAGTTAAAGGGAATAAGTATAGTAGGTATGTATGTGTCCTTTTCAATAAACTAATAAGCAAATCTATTCTAGTAGGTAGATATTATATACTTTTGAAGCTATACATCTATCGCGAGGCGTCTATTAACTCCATTCTATCAATGTTTATAAATGTGTAAGTATGTTTATAAATGTGTAAGTATGTGCAATGTGTTTGGCTGCCGACTACGTGTTCCTTTCTATCAATTGCACCCCTTGCTTCTACATATATGTACTTACCTAAATTGAAAAACCTACTACATTTTGAAAACAATTGAAGAGATTTAATGATAATCTTAGTATTGAAACATGGATTCGAATCTTTCAATTTGTAATTACTTTGGAAACCTATTATAACTTGACGGATAAGGAAATAACATGAAGGGATAGGATTTATTTTAAGCTTCTGAAAAAATACTTCAGGATTATGTAGTAAAAGTAATAGGCCAATTTGGCCTTTAAAAAATTGAAAATTGAAAAAATCATAACTAAGTAGAATGAAACCCATTTCAAAAGAAGGAGAATATTATTTTAATCCACTGTGTATTTTAACTCCATACACAATTTTGTTAAAATCTATGCAGTAATTTTTACGTGAAAGATAAACTAACATAATATATTTTCGCTATTATACTTAATAAGTACCTACCTACCTACTTAAGATTATTAGGTAGGTAGCAGTAGCGAAGGGTGAGTTTTCTTTAGAGGGAAGCCTTAGTCGCTAGATAAAGGATGTTTACAACTGCATACAGCACAGTGCAATAAGGATATTTTTAAAAAACGATTAACAGGGAAGCCGATAATAATAAAGACGCCTCGCCTCGGTAGATAGGTACGTAGAGTGTTTAAAACTAGATTACGAAATACATTAATTATACTTTACTACGTACCTACATGCGAAAATAGAATATAATTATATCTGTCTATTAGCTACCTATCTGATAATGTTACTAATTCATCACACCTAAACTACTGGGTCGATTATAATGAAATTTAATGTGGATATAGGTACTTCGAGACAAGAGAAAGGATATTGTAATAAATCCTTACCCGAATAAATTCGAATAACACCTAAATCATTTGAGCAAACAGATCGAAGTCAAATAAAAATAAGTTAGTTTGTAAGTCACGTCTCTCGGGGGCTATATGACTGCCTATTCACTGATATGTCGCTATGGGAGTCCAACTTTAGTGTACCCACAATCTACTTGAATAGCTAATAGTCTGGGAAGTTGAAGGTGGTGGAAGAAATTAAATGTATTGATAATTGTTTCACCGAGAAGTCATTTACTATTTAGTATAAACTCGAGAGATCGAAAATCTTGCGTTTTAAGATTTAGATTAGAAGACGACCGAAGCAGCCTTTGCTCGTTTGCTTATTTGCATCTTTCTTTATTAATGTTTTCTTAAAAATTATCGAAACCACAATCGAAATAGCTATCTTTCTTTTACATATGAAGTGATTTTTTAATCACTACTTTTTACTTTCATTTTCATTGAAATTAGACCTTATAAATTATAATATTTGGTATATCTAGACAGGTAGCGCCATCTAGTTTCAAACTCATATTATGAAAGTCGGTTTAAAATAAGAAAAATAATTGATGGCGCTTTTCCTGTGGCCAAGGATAAGATCGTAACTCTACTTCTATTTAATTTTAATAGATGGCAGTTCTACGAAAGTTCATTTCAATTAAGCTACCTATTAAAATTGTTAAGGGAATATTAATCTTTTGTAGGTAATTGGATTATGAAATTAATGTAAAACAATACCTGAAATATTCAGAAGGATTTTATTACTGAATTCACTAGAATGAAAGTATAGCGTGTGTACCTATTATAGTTATCAGCTGTGAGTGTCGAGAGAGAGAATATGGCGGGAAAAGCATAGATGACAGATGACAGATCTAATAGAAATGTCAATGTCAGTCTGACGTATGATGTTCTCTTATAGACAAACATTCACTATGCATTGATTGATTTTTGTTTGTAAGTAGATACTTGTACATTTCAACATCTTTAAACCAAAGTCTGGGGGAAATAATTTATTATGTTGTATGTAGTAGAGAGTACCTTTTTTACACCTATCATGATTTAAAACACAGAAGAAGTAGAACTGTCAATACTCAAATTTTGTCTTTGGTCCATAGAGAAACATATCCATAGATATATACATGTATTTAGTACGTCCATGCTTTGGTCACAGAACAATAAACAGTTGGTTTATTATTCCGTGTCTTTGTTCAAATATATGGCTGTATGGGCTTCGTTCCCTTTGCCTGTCCTGATTGACACGAATCAACCAAAAAAAAATGTCTTTGGTCATCATCATAGGCAATTTTTATTTTTTAAATTGTATCAAAGCATTCAAAGCTTGTCACTACCACCCATAAGTAGAAGATAACTATAATTTAGCATCTATGCTACCACCTACTCAATTGTCATTACTACATGACGCGAGTGCTATAAATTTTGTGTTTGTAAATTGTTTTAATTTCTATAAAATTACACAATAATAAGAATAAATATCTTCAAGTCTTTCCCTCGAATACAGAGGATTTCGTCAGTGTTCACTGTAGAAGCGGCGCATCGCCAGGTAAGTTTTGTTATATTAAAGTAGGTTACTCATTCGAAGCCGGATAAAACTTTCAATATTTAACCATTTTCGCTACTCATATAAAAATTTACAACATTAAAATACTCAGGAATCCTTATATGTATACTGTATGTTCTAAAATTTACGTTTGTAATTGTGAATTCTTTGCTTTTGACTATGAAAACAATGTGTATCCACAAAGTTAAAAAACTATTCCAGAATGACAAACGATGAGACTCCATTGCCCGAAGGGTGGGAAATGCGCACGAGTCGCTCTACAGGCATGACCTACTACCTCAATACTTACACCAAGAAGTCCCAGTGGGACCGACCCGAGGTTCCGGCAGAGCAGAGCGAAGTCAGATGCAGTCATATACTCGTCAAGCACGCTGATAGCAGGAGACCTTCCTCTTGGAGAGAAGACAGCATCACTCGAACCAAGGATGAGGCTTTGGACCAGTTGAAGAGTTATCGGAAACAGATTGTCACTAATGATGAATCGTTTGCGGAACTCGCTTTGAAATACTCTGACTGTTCATCGGCAAAGCGCAGTGGAGATTTGGGGATGTTTGGCCGTGGTCAGATGCAGCCAGCCTTCGAGGAGGAGGCATTTAAGTTGAAGGTTGGACAGCTGAGCAAGCCAGTTGAAACTGACTCCGGCTACCATATTATCTTAAGAACTGCTTAAATGCAACTTATAATTCCGAAATTGTTGCCTTCATTTTGTAATCATATTTAAAATAAGGTCTCACTATGACTTAACTTAAGCACATAATCCTAATTTAAAAGTGTTATTTTCTTCATTCAAAAGTATTTGGCCACAAAACAGTTTCATAATAGTACCAATTTCACCTACATTTGTTGTTAATTCTTGAATCAACATACCATCTGTCTTGTTCCACAAATGGATCATAGTATTTATGGCATATTAAGAGTCTATTTCACAATCTTCTGATATTGTGTGTAAGGTAGGTACTAGTAATGTCATATTGAGTGAGGGAGACTAAATCTGGCACTTATCAATAGCTGGTGAAACAGGCTCTCATACTATTTGTATTAATCATTAATAGTAACATGACAATGTTGATATAAATTTAGATAAATAATTTGATATATCATTTCTGTTTACAATAAAATTTTCTCAATTTATTTATTTTTTATTTCCTATGAAATCAAAAAAATCCTTCCTATCTTCATGAAATACTAATAATAATGTGTGATATATTATGTTGTAGCCAAATAAAGCTTTCAGTTAAAAGTAAACATGCAATAGACATGCTTTGTGCCTGAGAATATATTCCGGATTTTCAAAGATTTAATCTGATTTGAATGAGTAACCTTCACTAATGTAAGAAAAGATTTAAGACACTCGGCCGGTTCATTGCTTATTACAGTTTGTAGCCAGCTAGCTATGAGCTATGAGTAACCTCACCTTCACTAATGTAAGAAAGGATTTAAGACACTCGGCCAGTTCATTGCTTATGACATTTTGTAGCTAGCTAGCTAGCTACTACTATCTTAATTCTTTCATTGTTTCCAATTAAAATAAAGAAATGTTGGCTAATACATATTAAAATAAATATATTATTGTATGTGCACAGTGGCAACAAAACTTACTGCCGGGCCCACAATTTCTGATTTTCAACTCGAAGGTATGCAAAATAGAACACTTTAACAAGTATGTGTTTCCCAGTACTTACATTTAAGTTTTGTTTAAAAGTAGACTATTTTATTAGAGTATGTAAATTTCTGATTTTATACTCTAAGTAAAATAGTCTACCAAGTGATGAGCGACATCAATTTGGTCGCCAGTGCATATGCGCACTTAATAGAGTATTGAAAGGCGACCAAGGAATTTCCATACAATTTATTACATTTTACTCTTAACATTATTTAATTTACATAGTTCAAGTTTAATAAAGTTAAAAAGCCCCACTTAGGACATTAAAGTGGACAGGGTTTTTGGTATATTTTAAAAGTTTATAAATACAATTTATACCTAATTATTAACTTAAACTACGTTGCATTGATAGTCTTTAACAAAACCAGCCCTTTTGTTAAAGATTTCGGAATATCACAATTCAACAAAAAATATCTGGCCGTATGTCGTTTATCCGGTCTTCTGGGTGTCACGCAGTAGTACTATTGTGTTCAACGCTGCATCCTTCATGTCTTGTCCCGTTGGAGACCAGATCGGGCCGATGATAGGTGGTGCTCGCTTGCCTCCCCACGCGCTAAACTTGAGCTTCCTCTTACCGTCCTTCTTCAGATACACGTTGGAGTAAGTTTGCCCAGGTCTGAACAGCTTTGGTAGGGATTCTAGGAAGTTTTTAAAGGGCATATCTCGGTAGCTCGGGTCGTCCAATTGACTGTTCAAAGGTAGGACCTTGATCGATTGCCTCTTCTCCTGGGGCATGAAGCCAGCAACGTTTAGAGTATCTCCGGGGGGATAATTGGAAATGAATCTCGTCAGTTCGGGGACAGCAGCGGAGATTATCGTTCTGGCGTTCCTGGATTCCGGTTTAATTATCATTTGGCCGCTCCTCTTACCGCCCCATGGGCTAAATCTGACCCTCTTCGGCATGCTGGGTTCTCGAATGTTGGGAGATCGTTTCCAAGACCACATACGTTCCATCTCTGATCGTTTTCCACCCCAGGGGCTGAAGCTTCTCTTGTCCACGGCGTTCAGAATTTCCACTGAATCATTTGCGGTGGTCATACCGACCATGGCTGCTACGGGTGTAGCGTGTCCTTCTACGGCATTGATGGACCAGCGTTTTTCTTTGTCCGACGCTTCGATAGTTCTCCTCATGCGTTGATTATTTTTCTCAAGGTCATGATTGCAGGAGCCGTCGTTCTGGTCTTCACTGAGTACCGTCTCGTAGTCGCTCCCGTAGGGCAGGCTAAGATAGTAAGGTATGGGGTAGCGGGAGTCTAAGTTTGAGACGTCGGGGCCCACGGTGTTAATGTACTGCGGGCTGGCGACACCGAACCAAGAGAAAATCAAAATCCAATAGTGCGCCATGGTCCTGGAATGAAAGAGAATGTACGTTAATTACAATAATATATACAACGTTATATTAGTGAGTGATAAATTTAAGAGCACAAATATATTTTGTAGTTATATTATAGATCAAAGACGGCCAACCTTTTGCAGATACGGTCCAAATGGTGAATTCAGTCGTTAACGACGGGCCACTTACATTTCCTTCTATTTCAGTTTAAACACCTAAATAAAAATTCATCGGCCTCTCTCGGGCCACCGTAAAACCGTTCGCGGGCCCCTGGTTGGTCGTCCTTGTAATAATAGTTCATTTTGAAATATTTTGCCAGACCTACTTGCGTACGCATTTAGCGCTCTGCTGACCTCTAACAGGAATTCATTTTATTTGCAACATTTATTATTTTTCCAATTCGTGTTTTTCAATTTTATAGAAGGTACTTTTCGGATAATATTAATGCCAAGATTGCTTTCCTGATCAATTATTATCAGTTCATTCTTAAAACCGTTAATATATTATAGGTAGGTACATAATTATGAACAACAAACATGTGCTCTACCTTAGTGAAACCAAAGGGCCTATCAAAACAGCACATTGCAATAATAACAGTACCTAAAACAATAAGCAAGTTAAGGGCGAGTATAATGTTAAACCAGTATTCACTAGTACCAGCCCGCGACCTCGCTTATCGCACCGTACACAGTTTCAAATTAGCATACCTACCAAAAATATTTAGCTATACAGCTAAACATAGAAACTGCTCCATAATTAAGTCTGTTGCAATTGCTTTAATTTATAAATTCAAGAAGCGTTTTTTTGTTTGGTTGAAAGCGCCAATCTCAAAAACTACTGGTCAGATTTGAAAAATTATTTCACTGTTGGATAGTCCATTTATCGAGGAAGGCTATAAAAAATCACGCTACAATCAATGCGACAGGGGCAGTAATAAAAAAATATTAAGAATCGGAGTAAAATTTTAGCTATGCCTAAGTAAGTATTCAACGCGGACGAAGTCGCGGGAAAAGCTAGTCATAACTCTGATCATAATCGACAGCACGTCCTCTTTGCCCTTGAGTTACCGAAATAACATTCAACTTAAAACAATAATGGTAATTACCAAAAAACAACTCAAGTTGAGTTAAGAAACACGTCTCAATTTGAGTTCTCACTGGAGGCGTGATATTATTTTCTCTAACTTCATTATAACACACGCCCTCCAAATTTGTAATTAGTTGTACCCATTTGTTAAGTTCTGGGTATTGTTTTAGGTGAAAATCTTTCTGCCAGAGGTAAGATTTGTGAGAGAAGGCGTAGCTGGACTTTGGGAGAGATATACCTACTCTGCAGTGTAAAAAGGAGAATTGTAAAGACTCATTCAAAAGCCAATCTGCATAATATAATATTATATGTTTTCGTGTTCATTAAAGATCATTAATTATAATTATTATCTACTAGCTTTTGCCCGCGACTTCGTCCGCGTGGAATAGTGACTTCCGGCAAAAAAGTATAGATACTCGTAGCTATGCCCGCGACTCCGTCAGCGTGTAACTCCTTGTGTATTAAGTTAATACATGTATTG
>DWAK01000174.1:0-13139 GCA_018230145.1 Lepidochrysops patricia
TTTTCAAATCGGACCAGTAGTTCCTGAGATTAGCGCGTTTAAACAAACAAATAAATTTTGATTAAACTCAGTTATGAAATGCATGGGACAATTACATGGTTCTGACCTTGATTGTCGAATGGAAATGTTTAACCTCATACCTTCATAGAACGATATTTTTATTTACGCCTATATAATTTCAGTAGCAATATTTTACACTTCACTGGCTCTTTTATTAAATTTTACCTAAACAATTTAAATAGCAATATCACACAGATCTATACCCATAAAAATGTAATAACAACGACTAATTGTTTCAGCTGCAACTGCCAACGCCACGTCCGTCGCCGCTACCTCATCCACCGCCTCCCTGACATCACGTCGCACGCTCTTCGTCAACCGTCGCCGGCCCGGAGTCACCACGCTGTCGCCCACCACCACGGAGTCACTGCCCAATGAGCCCACGGTGAAGACTACCACCATGTCCCCAACTGCCTTCATCGAGAGCGAGGAGGAGTTACAGGAGATCGGGGAAATTGGTTAGTCTCGATAGAACTGAGGAGTGTCCTGCTATTTAAACAATAATTGTTAAATGCGATCGCAACGGGAACGAAATAATATTAAAAAAGATTTAAATACACAGTAGCCTCTCTCATGAAATCGGGATAAAAGTTTGACAACAATATTTTTTGAAGCAGAACGATATTCTTAAATCACTTTCTGCCCCTCTCAGAGACATTGATGATTACAAGACACTCAGTAACGGAGAGTTTTGTAGAAAACATATGGACTTTATTTTAAAGTGCGCAACTGTTTTATTTCTTTTTGCGCCCTTAATGTTCTACAACTGGGTCAGTTTTATTATTTTGAATTTTTTAATAACTTTACTCATTATGTTAATAAAAACTGATCTGTCTCTTATCATCGTAGATTACTTGGAAGACTCAACTCAAGTGACGACAGATTTGCCAAGAACAACTGAAAATGTTCAGAGACGTCGTCCCTTAGTACAGTTGCAAATCAAAACTGAAGATCAAAACTTAGCAGCTACAAATGAAGAAGAAAAGAAGAGACAGAGCAAGAAATATAGTTCAAGCTTCAAACAAAATGAACTGAATGAGATAATAAGACAAAGAATTAGCGGAGAAGTGGTAGATATCGTTAAAGAGGGAAAGGCTAACACCGAAAGTAAGTATTTTAATATTATTTTTATTTTACATTGAAAGATAATTTATTAAAATAAAAAAGTACTTATATAATATTGTAAGAGGTCTACGACTATATTTAATCATAGATGACTCTTATCAACAGGACAAATAAGCAGAATATCTCTAATAAATATAGCGAAACTAATATAATAACTATTTGTACAGGTTATAGCTCCGAAACTGCTGCAGCGGTAGCGCTGGCTGCGCATCAACTTATCGCAGCACCGGTACCCGTCACCACCGACAACGACGAAGACGCAAAAACTAACAGCGAGCCATTTAAATATACTACCGCTTACACTATAACTCAACAAAGTGAGGATTTACTTAAGACACCCGCTTACACAACCTCTAGAAAATACTATGACCCCAGCTCTAACACTTACAGCTCTGTAGAATTAGAAAAACAATTCACAAGCACGTATTCTACTGACAATACTAACACAAGATCCCAACAAAGGTATACCACGGTCGGGGAATTCACTGGTCGAGTTTCTACATCTCAAGATGAAGAACCATTATCAACTGTACCCACGTACACAACTGACACTGCAACGAAGGCTTCGAGAAGATTAAAATCTGGCCGGTATAGAGGCCAACTCTCCACCACAACAAATTCCGACGTAATTTCTACCATTCAGCCTTCCTCATATGAACCAGTTACCGATAAACGTGGTCAAATTAAGTTCAATGGGGAATTTGTAGATAGCTTCGCTGGCTTCGACATGGGTGCACCAAAGACGATTGGCGCACAAAGTTCCGGAAAATATGCCGCGGAAGTAAGCAGAAGCAGTGTTTTAAGATACCGCATTAATGGCGATGCACCAGTTACCACAAATGCCACATATGAAGCAAAGGCCACAGTCACACGCGGCCCAGAAAAATATAAAACCACAGTTTCTACTTTCGAAAGTAATTCAGATGTACAATCTAATGCGGATATACAGTCAAATATTGAAATACAATCGGTGACTGACGAGCGAGGTTCCAAAAATTATTCCGCGGGAAATTATCAGAGTTCAGCTTCAGCCTTTGAAAGTAATGTAGACGTCCAATCTAACGCACAGACAATGAATGATGAGCGAGGCTCAGGAAAGTATTCGATAGGAGTCAATAGATTCCGCATCAGTGATATTCCAGTTACGACCACAGATGTTACATATGAATCAAGGACAACTGATATACGCGGCCCGGCTAAATACTCGGCCGGTGACTATCAAGGTTCAGTATCTGCTTTCGTAACAAATGCACACGCTAATGGAAATATACAATATAATGTAGGCGCACAATCTAATGAAGGGCAATGGGCTAACACAGATGCACTTTCTATTATAAATAAAGAGTACAACGCAGGTTTTGTGACTAATGCAGGAACATCAGTAACTTCTTCAGAAGAGAAGACGACTGATAATCGCGGCTCACAGAAATTTTCCTCCGGAAAATCTTATGAAGGTTCAGTTTCTACTCAGAATGTAGGGTATAATGTAGGTGCACAATCTAACACTGGTGAACGGGTTAATACAGAAGCACTATCTAATGTATCTATCGGAAACTATCAAGGTTCAGTTTATAATTCTGAAACGAATGTAGATGTACAGTCTAATGCAAGTGCACAATCTTATACAGGTGAACGATATAACACAAATGTACAATCTTATTCAAATATAGAGTCCAATGCAAATGCACAATCTAATTCAGGAGTGCAATCTAATTCTGGAGTACAGACAGAAACAGATGAGCAAGGCTCAGCAAAGTATTTCAGTGGAGAATATCAAGGTTCAGTTGCTGCTTTAGAAGTAAATCCATCGAACGACGGGTCACAACTTAATCCTAATGCACAGCTTAATGCGCAATCAATCACTTCTACTGAAATAAGGACGACTGATTTAAACGGTTCAGATAAATATTTCACCGGAAACTATCAAGGTTCAGTTGCTCAATCTGAATCAAATGTAAATGTACAGTCTAATGCAGGAGCACAACATGATATAAATGTACAACGTAATGCAGCAGGTGCACAATCTAATACAGGTGTGCCGTCTTATTTAGAAGATCGGACAATAGCAGCTGAGCGAGGCTCAGCAAAGCATTCCACTGGAGAATATAAAGAGTTAGTTTCTACTTCTGAACAGAGTGTAGATGTACAGCCTAATGTAGGAACACAATATAATAATATTAATACACAATATAATGCAGGTGCACAAACTAAAGCAGGTGTGAAGTCTAATTTAGAAATACAGACACTGGCCGCCGAGCGAGGCTCAGAAAAGTATTCCATTGTAAAACATCAAGACTCAGCTTCTGCTTCAGAAGAAAATGTAGATACACAATCTAATGCAAATATACAATATAACGCAAGGGGACAATCTAATACAGGTGTGAAGTCTAATTTAGAACTACAGACAGTAACCGATGAGCGAGGTTCAGCAAAGTATTCCACCGGAGAATATCAAAGTTCAGTTTCCGCTTCTGAAGTAAATGTAGGTACTCTATCAAATTCAGGATTGCAATTTGATACACAGTATAGTACAGATCAACAATATATTACTTCTACCGAAACAATGACAACTGATTTAAGTGGTTCAGGTAAATATTCCACTGGAAACTATCAAGGTTCAGTTGCTAATTCTGAATCAAATGTAAATGTACAGTCTAATGCAGGAGCACTACATGATATAAATGTACAACGTAATGGAGCAGGTACACAATCTAATAGTGTGCAGTCTAATTTAGAAGTTCGGACAATAACAGATGCGCGAGGCTCAGCAAAGTATTCTACCGGAGAATATCAAAGTTCAGTTTCCGCTTCTGAAACAAATGTAGAAACTCAATCAAATTCAGGATTGCATTTTGATACACAGTATAATACAGATCAACAATATATTACTGCTACCGAAACAAAAACAACTGATTTAAGCGGTTCAGGTAAATATTCCACTGGAAAATATCAAGGTTCAGTTGCTAATTCTGAATCAAATGTAAATGTACAGTCTAATGCAGGAGCACTAGATGATATAAATGTAGATATAAATGTACAACGTAATGCAGCAGGTGCACAACTTACTACAGGTGTACAGTCTAATTTGGACGTGCAGACAGTAACAGATGAGCGAGGTTCAGCAAAGTATTCCAGTGGAGAATATCAAAGTTCAGTTTCTGCTTTAGAAGTAAGTGTTGATGCACCATCGAACGACGGGTCACAACTTAATGCTAATGCACAGCTTAATGCACAATCAATCACTTCTACTGAAATAAGGACGACTGATTTAAACGGTTCTGATAAATATTTCACCGGAAACTATCAAGGTTCAGTTGCTCATTCTGAATCAAATGTGAATGTACAGTCTAATGCAGGAGCACAACATGATATAAATGTACAACGTAATGCAGCAGCTGCACAATCTAATACAGGTGTGCAGGCTAATTTAGAAGTTCGGACAATAAAAGATGAGCGAGGCTCAGCAAAGTATATTACCGGAGAATATCAAAGTTCAGTTTCCACTTCTGAAACAAATGAAGGAACTCAATCAAATTCAGGATTGCAATTTGATACACAGTATAATACAGATCAACAATATATTACTGCTACCGAAACAAAGACAACTGATTTAAGCGGTTCAGGTAAATATTCCACTGGAAAATATCAAAGTTCAGTTAATTCTGAATCAAATGTAAATGTACAGTCTAATGCAGGAGCACTACATGATATAAATGTACAACGTAATGCAGCAGGTGCACAATCTAATACAGGTGTGCAGTCTGATTTGGACGTGCAGACAGTAACAGATGAGCGAGGTTCAGCAAAGTATTCTACCGGAGAATATCAAGGTTCACTTTCTACCTTTACATCTAACGACGACGTTCAATCTAATATTCAAGCAGCGAATGGTGGCTATAGAAAGTATTCAAATGGTGTAAACAGACAACGTATAGGATTAAAAAGATATCGGGTTACTACAGAGATACCAGTAAAAACCACAGATTCTACATATGAAATTAAAACAACTGACCTTCGTGGCTCAGAAAAATATAAAAGTTCAGTTTCTAAATCTGAAACGAATGTAAATGTACAAACTAATGCGGATGTGCAGTCTAATTTAGGAGTACAGATAGTAACCGACGAGCGAGGCTCAAAAAAATATTCCACCGGAAATTATCAAGGTTCAGTTTCAGCGAATGTAGATGCACAATCTAATACAGGTGAACAAAATAAACAAATAATTACTTCTACTATAGCAAAGTCGACTGATTTACGCGGTTCAGATAACTATTCAGCCGGAGAATATCAAGATTCGATTTCGAATACAAATGTACAGTACAACGTAGGTGCACAATCTAATGCCGACGTACAATCAATCGGCTCTACCGAAATTAAGACTCATTTACGCGGCTCAGAGAAATATTCTATCGCAAATTATCAAGGCTCAGTGGATAGTTCTGAAACGAATGTAGATGTACAGTCTAGAGCAAGTGCACAACCTAACGCAGATGCAAAGTCAGTAACTTCTACAAAAGTGGATTCGACTGTTATAATCGGCGAAGAAAAATTTTCCACTGAAAAATACCAAGGTTCAGTTTCTACCACTCATTCCAATGTAGACGTTCAATCGAATGTACAAGTAGCCAATGGTGGCTTTGGAAAGTATTCAAAAGGTGTAAACAGACAACGTATAGGAGTAAAGAGATTGCGCGTTACTACAGAGACTCCAGTAAAGATTACAGGTGACACATATGAAACAAGAACAATTGATGTACGCGATCAGACAAAATACTCTACCGGAGAATACGAAGATTCGATTTCTACTTTCGTTATGAATACAGATGCACATTCTAATGTAAATTTGCAATATAATACAGGTGTAGAATCAGTTACTTCCACAGTGCCTCTAGAATATGAAATTAAAACTACGGATATACGCGGCTCTGAAAAATATTCTATTGCATCATATCAAGATTCCATTCCGACTATTGATACCAATGTCAATGTACAATCTAACAGTAGTAGTACTAATGCACAATTAAATGCTAATGCACAATCTAATGCTAATATAAATTATGATGTAGGTGCACAATCTAATACTGGTAAAGAGGTTAACATAGTTGCACAATCTCATACAGGTGTACAATCCGTCACTTCTTCAGAAGTGAAAACGACCGATATACGCGGCTCCGACAAATATACCACAGGAGAAAATCAAGAGTCGGTTTTGGCATTTGAAGCAACTATAGGTGTCAAATCTGAAGAAAGGTTACAATCAGCAATTTCACAAGATCCTAAAACTTATGAAGTTAGCGCGACAGATATGCGTGGTCCAGTAAAACATGTTGCTGGGGAATACCAAAACTCTGTTTCAACTTTTGAAACAAATGAAGATATACAATATAATAGAGGGGCACAATCTTACGCAAACGCACAGTATGATGCAAATATACAAGCTAATACTAACGATCAGTCTAATGTTTATACACAGTTGAATATAAATATAAAGGATAATGCAGGTGCACAATCTAATGCCGGTACACAAAATAATACTAATGGACGATTTAATGCCAAAGCACAATCTAATTCTAATGCACAATTTAATCCTAATGCACAATCGAATGTTTTTGGTCACTATAACACTGATACACTGTCTAGCGCTAATATTCAGTATGACGCAGGTGCACAACGTAACGCAAACTTACAATCTAATGCTAATGCACGATTTAATGCAAGTGGATTATATAGCACAGATGCACAGTTTAATGCAAATATAGAGTATAATGCAGTACTATCTAAAACAGGAGCGCAATATAATACAAATATACAATCAAATATTAGTAAACAGTTTGATAAGAGTACATCTGATGCAGGCGTAGTACAATCTGTCATTTCCTCAATACCTCTAACATACGGAGTGAAGACGACAGATATACAAGGCCGAGAGAAAAACTCTTCCGATACATACCATAAGTCAATTTCTAATTTTGAAACAACTGTAAATGTACAATCTAAGTCAGGTGCACAGTATAATGCCAGTATTCAATCTGATACAACCATACAGTCTAATGCTAATGGACAATTTATCTCTTCCACAGCGCCTTTATCATATGAATTCAATGCTACCGAAATACGTGGTCCGGCAAAATATGCTTCCGGAATTGTTAAGGAAACAGTTAGAAATCTCGAAAGCAATGTAAATGTACAAAAAGTTTCTTCTACAAAACCTACTTATAGAATTCGGTCCAAAGTACGTCGACCAACAAAAGTCTCTGATGGATACAGAAGTAAACCAACCATTGAAAGTAATGGAGACTCAATTTCGACAGTACAACCAACTACATATTATGATGCTGAAACCACAGACATTCGAGGCGAAACAAAATATTCGACCGGAGAATACAGGGGCACTGTATCTCGCTTTGAAAATAATTCAGATGGTATTTCGACAATTCTACCAACTATCCCTACCTACGAAGTCAAAACAAGAGGTCCAGAAAAATATTGGACAGGACAATATAGAAGCAGGACCTCCTCGAGCCTTCGAACTGACACAGATGCAATTTCTCCTTTACAACCTACTACATTCGAAGCAGATACAACGGGCATAAGAGGCTCATCAAGATATAGAGCCGGAGAATATACAGGACGATCTGGGGTACAAACTAATACAGATATACCCTTCGTTTCTACAGTACAATCGTACGAGTCCGAGACTTCTGACACTAGAGGACCTATAAGATATAGTACAATCGGTGCATACGCAGATGGAACTTATAATGAAAACACAGATAGTGACGTAATTAACAATCATATATCAACAACATATGCGCCTGAAATTATTAATACTCGAGTTCCAACAAGATTTACAACTGCTAAAGGATACAGAGGATCTACTGTCCAAACGGATACAGAAATACCCTCGACTGTTTCTACAATAACGGAATATTCCTTTGATTCAACTCTAGGTAAAACTGCGTCGAGCACGTCGCAGTCTGGATACAGAGGTAGATTTTCTAGTGAAACAGAAATATCCGAAAATACATCGGGTAGAGCTGATGTAAGACAGCCAACAAGACTCATAACTGGTTCCTATTCTGGAAGAGGTACTAAACCAACCATCTCACCCGAATCTATTGAAAACTTGTCACTTAGCGGCGTTTCATTGGATTCAACCCAAGAGAGAGGGGCAGCAAGATACTACGTTACTTCAGATATTGCCGATATAAGAGAGTCAGCTCAGTTCTCTTCGTCTCTTGACCTAAATGGTTCAGTGAGATTGGCTGAAGGTGAAACACTCACAGCCAGGACAGTTCGTCCTGGTTTCCTCCCTCAAAACACGATAGATCCTATTCTATCAGGAATCACTATTAACATAGGTGCAGAAAAGGGCGATTCCACCGCGAGATACAATTCTGCTACAGATGGATCCGCTACGACATTGAGCACTAGTGATTATGAATCCAGAAAATCTAGTCAAACTGTTGCAACTAATATAGGAAATTCTGGGGATGAAATCTCAATAAACGCAGGAGAATCTGCTGCAACCACTGCCAATCCCTCATCTGAAAAATCAGCTAGACCCACAGGTTTCACCCCAAGTCTACTCAACCTCGGTGAAATATCAGAAGGGAAATCTGCGATAAGGTATCAAATAAGTCAGAACTCTAAAAGTTATCAAGTCAACGAAAAGGGCCCCTCTACTGCGAGATACGAAGAGACTGAAAAGATACCTGTTCCTGTCATATATGCGTACTCCTCGTCTGGATCATCTAGCAGCCAGAGTTCCAGCCAAAGCTCCAGTCAGGAGCCGTCTTACTTTACCAGGGAATACCTTCTGGAGTCACCAATGACGAAGACATATGACGGTAAATTTTAATATAAACTAGATTTTACTTGAATTACAAAGCAACTAATCTTAAATTAAAGCCTTCATAGCTATTTTTGTTTAGTTTAGTTTTTACTTTATATTGTGCTACATTAATGTAGCAAATTTTTACACAAGATAACTTTAACGGAATTTTAATATCTACTCGCACCATCACATTGCTTTTCAGAGGAATACCAATACTTATCTCCAGTTACAGTACCGAGTACCACGGGCAGACAATCACTTAGACGGAAGATTTACCGCAAATATAATGCGCAGTCAACCGAAGCCACCACTTCGACAACTACAGAAGCGCCCTCCCCAGCGACGGAAGCCTCAACGGCAAAACGGCGAACCACAGTAAAACCATTCCAGAAGCTCACCATTCGCAGAGTACCGCTTCAGTCAGTACAGAAAATCACGCTGAGTAAGAAAGAAATAGAAGAAGCAAAACAGAAATTCAAGCCAGCGAAAGACTATGACTATTACGATGATAACCACGAGAAAATCGCTAAGTACGACGGCACCAAAGTTATAGTAAGAGGAGAAGGTAAGTTCTGAGAGATGAAAGTATTAAGTACTAGCTTCCCGCCCCAGCTTTGCATGGATTCATTATAAGTCCCCACTATAAATGCGATAGTGTTAAAATTAGGTACCTATAACGCACAGTACCGTAATTTTAACCACGCCGCCGTGCAGCAGATATCGTAATACATAATAATATTTTAATTTCACCATAACTTCAAAACGGAAAACTAAACGTCCAATTTTAAATCATTCAAAGACCAAATATTGTCCACATAAACTGTACTTAGAGATGAAATAATTTATTTTGATAAGGACTAATAGCATGAGTAAAATATGTATAAGTAATACAAAAATAAAGCAGTAGCGTTTAAATGTAGTCCAAAAAAATTCAAGGTTTTTAAGTAAAAACATCGTTGTCGTGCCTCACAGCTCACTCGACATAGATAGGTATAGTGTGTCGCGGACTTTTTGTTAGGTATTTATAAGATCTACAATTAATTAGAACATTTTATGGTTCTATACTTTATAGTTTAGGCAGCGTACGCAAAATAAATAACTTTTCTGGTTGATTTTTTACACCTCGTGTTCGAAAAACCCAAATATTTTACGGAACCCTATTTTATTTCAAAATAAAATTTAGCCCATGTTACTAGTGGATAATATAGCTCTTGAATGGTGAAAGAATTTTTAAAATCAGTCATTTTCATTACAAACCAAATTTTCCTTTTTATAATATTATGTAGTTTAAATTATTAATTTAAAAATTGAGCTATAGCACGATAACTGGCAATGAATATGCTTATTTTTTACAGGTAACATCCAATGTTTAGACATCGGTAACTTCCCGCATCCGACGTCGTGCAAGAAATTCATTTCCTGCGCGAGAATAGAGAGCGGAGCGGTGCTTGGCTGGGAGTACATCTGTCCCAAGGGCCTTTCCTTTGACCCTGTCGGCGGCATTTGCAACTGGTCAGCAGGCTTAGGATGCAACGAGAAGGATATATAAAGACAGTGATGTGAGAACCCCCGAAAGTTCCAAGTGCTCTATTTTTAAATAAACTTTTTTTTTACAATTTGGTTTGGAGTTTGGACCATAGACAAAGTCTATGGTTAGCGTTCTAGTGATGGTGTTACCAGCGTACCAAGTTCCCCATATCATTATCATAGGTGCCTCGGATTAGCCGACTAGTTATTACAATATTTAATTATCTATTAAACTTATTTATGTATGTGATATAAATGTTAGAATGTATTTCGTAAATTAAAAATTTAATTATTTGTCAATATTATTAAAAACGATTTGGTGAATTTTAAGGTGAATAAAGTTAGATGATAATACTCATATTTTAGAACTCTTTATAATTATAGTCTACACTGCCAATTATTATTTTTTATAATATTTTAATGTTACACTAAGAACTTATTGTAAATAAACGTACTGAGAAATCATTTTTTTTTTCTAAAATTTCACAAACTGAGTACATACCATACAACTATATTCGTTGGTTTAAAGTTTATTATTGTAAAGTAAATATTAAAAATTCATAATGTGCCTTATTTTACAATATTTAGTTGTTAAGCAAATACAATACAATTGAAAAAATATAATATTGCGTTTTTCTATTCACCTACCTACCATAATTGATTTCTGTTCACCTACATACTAAAATCAAAATTAAGCGCCATCTAACGTGAAGTAGCAAAAGTAAAGCGAATTTTTGTTTTTTGCTGTAAAGATTATTATTATCGCTAATCACTAAATCATCTCAGATCAAGGATCATTTTAAATATCTTATAAAAACAACAATAAATTTAATACCATTTATTTATAGAGTTCTCTTACTAATGTTGACATAACCTATACCGACACACGTCATCTTAATGTTCTGCGCCGTCGCAGCTTTCTCTTCATCAGATTCATCATCATCGTCGTCATTTCTCATCACCTCTAGTTTGAACATAACCCCAAAGAACTCTTTGAGGTGTTGTAAAAACTTTATTGTGTAGTCTGAAAGGGGTCCAACCTTAAAATAACAGGTATGAATAATATTATAATCTGGTCGACATCACGTCACGACAAAATATTTACAGCCATTACACAAACAACATGGCAAAGCAATACTTTAACTACTTGCCTTGCTACAACGATAAAACTTTGTACAAATATAAGGTAGACTCTGTAGTCTATGTCTTTATATTTGTACAAATATTTCTCTGTAGAAAGACACTAGCTCAATACTCACCACACATTCGCTGACGTCCTTCTGACCCAGCGCCATCCACAGTGCTAGTAGCCACTGGAAGGAGGAGTCCACTGCGCCACTGCGGTGGATCTCATCCAGCAGCTTAAGCGCACACTCCCGACCCAGGTCCTCGGGTAGCACGGTCTCACCGCTGCCTGCTTCCAAGGATTTCTAGAACATAACAGTTTAAAGTTATTTTACAACTATTACTATTATAGAAGTCATTTTGATATTGGTTTGAAGTTTGAACCTCTTTATAACAATATTGAGTTAAAAACTATCCTATACCCACCTCAGGTCTCAAAGGATCTTTAATACAATTTTCATCTAAATTTATCAAGCTGTTTAGAAGTGAAAAACTAAACTCACAGCTTCAGCACAATAAAATGTTTTCTCATTAGTCTCAGCCACTAGGCTGACTCCGAAGCCCGGACTCTTCCCCGCATTCGAACCCCGACACTGGTCCGTGTTAATGTAAACATCAGGAAGAAACTTCAACATGACCTGAAATATAAAAGCAAATGCGTATTTTCATATGAATCAATATTATCATGGTCAATAATATGAATTAGTGCCTTTTCACATGCATATTTCAGAGCCATGGCGACCGGGACGTGGCCATGTAATGAAGAAATATATTGGCAACAATGAGAGCTTTCACATGGTATGATGACCGTGTGACTGTGTGTTGTGCCCTCCTTATCCCACGTATATAGCAACATTGACGAAGGCACAGAATTTAAAAAATAAACAACTAAGACTGTGCTAGGACCAACTAAGACCATAGGCTACATTTTCTGACTTCATTGGCACAAATTTAGAAACTTCTTGACATTGCTAAACTTATTTAACCAGCTAACAAACTCACCCCTTTAGCAGACTCAACCACTCTGTTGGCCATGGTGGGCGATACTCTCAGTGCATAGACCACACCACGAATTCTCTTCACCAGACCCCATTTTGTCCACTGCAGTGGTCTCAAATGACGACGAACAGGACATTTTAACACTACTTCCCCTCCACCCAAAGGTGGAGCACCTGAAAAATATTTTTTACACTTTTTATGATGAAAATACAAAGAGTAACATTATGAAAAGTAGGAAATAAATAGTTGTTTTTGGACATTAAAATAATTTTAAAAAGCCAAATTTTTATGATTCTATTTGTCACTCCAAATTGAAGTAGGTATATTATTTTAAAATATCTAATACATTATTAGAAATCTTTTTTTTTAGATTTTAACACCTGTATTGTTAGAATCCCAGATACAATAGATATTTAATGGCTTGATGGGTTAAGTAAACATACCTCTGCGTACAACTTTCAACTCT
>DWAK01000175.1:0-13111 GCA_018230145.1 Lepidochrysops patricia
CTATGCGTTCGTGAGCACTATGAGCCATCATAGTATTGTTTGTGAATACGGGTGTAAATCTTTTTGGGATTTATATCATAACTAACATCGCTAGCAATACAAGGTGAGCCAGTTCGACGTATTTCGTATTAAATGTAAAAATATGACTCCATAAACACAATCTTTTCGACGCGAGAATGGCTTTCGTGTGCGAATGCCGCTGCTTTCAATAGAGACGCCTTCGAGATATGTTTAAATGGTTCTGATAGCGAAATGGAGTTTTTACCTTCGTATGGAAAAGAAATACTGAGTTAAAATATACTTATCCATACTAATGTTGTAAATGCGTAAGTTTGGCTGTTTGATATTTTTAAATATAAAATCCGAGAGGCAAACAAGCTACGGGTCACCTGATGGTAAGTGATTCACCGCCGTCTACCAGCAACGCTTGTGCGTTGCCGCTCCAATTATTATCTCTTAATTCACTGAGTTGATTTGGATAAGAGTTCGTATAGAAATTCGCCTGGAAGGGGATATTTTTCTTTTTTTTTAAATAAGGAGGCAGCTACCGTCGCCCATGGATACTTGCAATATTAGGAGAGCTGCAAGTGCGTTGCCGGCCTTACGAGGGATTACGCCAACAGTGGCATTTCTAGGGGGATAGGAAATTGGGCCTCCGGTAAACTCACTCACTCGGCGAAAAACACTGCAAGCGCTGTTTCGCGCCGGTTTTCTATGAGCCCGTGGTAATCTCCGGTCTATCTCCGGTCGAGTCAGCTCATTCGTGCCGAGGCATGGTTCTCCCATGGTAAAACATGGGATAGTATTTATCGCAGTAAAATTCTGCGCCTCGAAGTTGACGGCATCATCTAGTTCTACTATATCGTTACAGTGTATGACGCACTTTGCGATTTTCATTCAATATATTTAATTGCCAATACTAGGGGATAGCAGAAAAAAGGTAGAAATAATAAATTGTGTCATTGTGTATCAATTCGCAATGTAATCGCATCAGAAAAACTGTGAAAAGTTTCTCGGTCGTTGTGTTGTGTTGACTGCTAAAAATAATTGAAACAAATAAGGCTTCTTGGTTTATTCAGGTACTATTGACAAAGTTACCGATGAGGCATAAAATGTAGATCGCTTAAAAAGCGCCACACTGTTGAACCGTATGCACTCACATTTACCTACTCGCTATTAAAGAACATAATATTGTACCTGTTTAAGTGAATTCTGTTGGAATTACTAGCACTTTATTTGCATTTAAATATTTTAAAATATTTCAGTGCAAAAATATGTAAAGTTAATGAAACAATAACAAAAGTTGTGAAAATTGCAGAGCTGTAGCTTTGTCAGAAATCAATTTTTAAACGTACTCTAGAACAAACAATACTTAATTCATGTTTATTTTAATGACATTTCAAACATCATTTATGATGATAATTCTCATTAAAATTAAATTATCACAATTCATTTCAACCATCATTGTAATTAAATCCATTCCGGCTATGGCAAACTCAATTTGCCATAATTGGAATAGAATTTATCTCATACCCTACATCTTCATCAATATAAATGAGAATTTTAGACGGATTTCAAAATTCGGAGGGTTATGACTTTGACATCAAAAGTAAGAATATAATAAGACTTGCCAAAATGTTGCTAACGATGGGTACAATTATAATAAAACGTTTATCCTAGAAGCTATAAAATATTTTAAGTTATTAGTCAGTTTAACCGTTTAAAAACTAAACATTTAATAACCGTACATTTATTCAACTTATAACTGTATAGTTCTGTTTATAATAATGTCTGGCAGCTGCTGCAACTGCTTTTAAGGAAAACACTGCCCAAACCCTAGATATCAGATATTAAAAAAACAATATATGGCAGAAATACTCTTCTTTTCTAGATTTATAAAAGAGTCCGCGATAGCAAAAGTCTAGTCTTTGAAGGTTATACAATTTTTTCTGATTTTCCCGTGATGGTTACGATCAATCCTGTCACCCCGTTCCGGCTTGACGTTGAGTTCTGGGACATTATACAGGTATAATAACCTCCAAAGATTTATACTATTAAAGAGATATAGTAAGTTATAAACTTACTATGCCCATTTTGCCCAGATTAAAAAAGAACCCGCGCGAAGCCGGGGATTGCTAGTATCTTATACTAGAGCCGCACCTAAAGTACCTATATACACAATCATTTTTCCCAATTTCAATAAATACCTATAGTTGGTTGAGATCCACCCGTTGCTTGCTTTATCTCGCTATCTCGCTTTGTTTTCCATCTCAGACGAAAAAGTCGTGTCAAAAAAAGGGTATTTGCATATATTTCAGAAATTATGCCTCCCTTAGCACGTGGGTGTTTCGCGTTTTGCACAAATATTTCCTACTTTCCGCGAGGGCTCCCCAGCGTGTAGTAAAAGGGGCAAACCACAAATTATCCCCCGAAATATGGACCCCTTTTTGCAAAGAAATGTTTCCAAATCTGTTGTGATGTGAACAGTCACACGGCATTTTCGGACGAATTCTTAACTTTTTACTCCCTTTAGGTTTTAGTGCAATATTTCCCATATTTTGTAAGGCAGTATAAACTTTTAGAACTAGTAAAGCGGAAAGTAATTTGGCAAGATTGTAACTTTTAATTTGTACCTATAGATACCGCGTGTATCAAAATCTTTCACATTTTTAACTGACTTTTGTCAATAGCAATAAACAGTTATAATAATGGTAGGTAAAAAAGCCGAATGTAAGATAAACTATATAGTCTGCGTAGAAACACTCAAGGATATAATTAGCACTTTAACATAAATTTCAAGCATTCACTTCACAAGCTCAAAGCACTCGAACGAGAGTGCAATTCAAACGACGAATCGTTTAGAAGGATGCTTGAAACGATTCAGTTTTTTTTGTTGACGATTTTAAGGCAGAAAATCAATATTTGATCGTGTCCCTTGACCTGCCAATACTTTGCAATAAAATATTTGCAGTAGCATATCGTGTTTGAGAGCGACTGTGCCTGCGTTATATATATAAAAATATAATGTTCCGCGGATATTTATCCTGGATAAAGTCCCTGAGAGCGATAATTTCGCATTAGACGGGTATTATAATTCGGCCCTGAGTCCCGACCTTTTACCATGTGGGTTAATGGAATTTCACACTGGTCCCATAGGCAAGCAAGGGTGAAAGGAAGGATGTTTGTGTATTAGTTACACCTAGGTCCTAGGCACTTTAAATTTATTCCTGAACTGATCGTTTTTCTGCAATCACTATAATATAAAACGTAAGTAAATCCGTTGATGAATCGTTTTTTATCCAGAAAAGTGATTCACCAAATTAAAATATCCAACATTAATTTTTTTTTTCAATAAAAATACACAGTTTATTACAAAAAGTGGAGTTGATGACTTAATACCAAGCAATTTCTCACAAGTTAAACATTGTTTGATAAATAACTGGGGCCAAGAAAATATTCTCCGTTTTTCTGAGACGAAATGAGTGTCATTTATAAAAACGCAACACCTCATAATGTGTATATAGAGGTTAATTTTCCATAGCAAAGTCCTGGGTTTATTGCGAACGATAATTTCACCTTTTGGGCGCGGAGTATTTTATGAAAGGATTCCGCGAGTTTCCATTTTTAATTTAATGTTATTGTGTAACACGTGCTCGAGGAAAATACCGATGTAGCTAACGAGGTGTATTTTTCTGCGCAATGGATTGTACGTAATTTAGCGAGGGAATTTCAGGCAAAGTTTAACAGCACGCAAAGTTAGATCTAATGGATATTATGATATCTTTATGAATATGTTACAGTATCTACTTATTTTCTAAATTAATGTTACCTTCGCAACTAGAAATATAATAAAATAATGTTGGGAAATGATAATAACGATTGTGATGATGATGATCTTGATTAGAAACATTATGATGATATTTTTTTAAATAGAACTAAAAAATGTGTTTTAAGGTCACATTCAAATTCTTGATAGTAACAAAAAAGGTGATGATGACACTGCAACAGAAAATGATGATATCAATCAAAACGATATAGTCTATAAAATTAGTAATCCTATTCCGGTTCAGGACAATAGGTACGCGTTACCTAGATATATGCGTACTTGACAAAACGGAATTAATAGAAGCTATAGCATAATTCGTCCATGTAGCCGGCGTCGGAACTCTCATTTCGTTGTACTTGGCACGAGCTGGTGCTTGTACTTTACAGGAACATTAATAGCTAAGCTCCGGAATTAATGACTTAAGCCAGATTGACGTATCCTCGGAGCAGAACGGACAAATGAAGATCATTTATTAATTAATACTTGCTTAATTTATTGAAGGTAATTTATTCGTGCATTTATCACAGATAACGGAGATGGTTGATAAATCTTGAAGTGTCTTGCTGAAGCCAAAATTGATGTAAAAGTAACCACCGTAATGTCCTAGCTTAGACAAATGTTTACAGACACCGCAAATCTTTTTTAACTAAAATATCACTTTGATTCAAGATAGTTTTTGATAAATGTCGTATAGAGTTTAAAATATTATGTATATTTAGAAGACAGTATTTTCCAAACATTTTTTTTTCTCGCACATAAAAAACCGTAAATTCCCTATTATAGAAAATAAAACTTATTTCCCTTTGCAGGTTGAGACTCAAAATATATTAGAAGAATAATGTTTGCATCGGCGGAATGGTTTCAAAGATTATCTGATATACAAATATTTGAAGTACGTCTCTTCGAATTGTAACAGGGCCGTAGGATTGCCACTTCACAATCAAATGATGCCGAAGTGAAGGACAAGTACGCTATGCCCATTCTGATGAAATTTTTTTACTCCAGCAACATGTCCAACAATTTCTTGAAATTAAACAATTTGTATAATTGTAGAATATCCTACAGATAACGTTAAAATTATGCTAGTTCTTAGTAAACTAGAGAGGGATAATATAATATTCCAGCTCTCACGACTCACGACTACTCAGGAGCAAATAAGATAATATCAAAAGATGACCCTCTCAACGTTGAAACACGTTTGCACAAAAGTTACCTATATATACACTCATTACATAAGAGATATGTGAGGTGTAAGACTTTACGTTCTGAAAAAAGCATTTACATTGTGATATTTAACTTTTTCATCTTTTTTTTTGGATAGATAATTAGTGTGTGTTGTGTAATGTATTGTCATTTTCAGCATTTTATCGTCTAATGTCGGTATTTTCCATATTCTCCCAAAGAGCTATTAGAAACCAGCCACATAATAATTGAAATTAATTGCGTACGTGTTCTAAGAGGAATCGCGATCTATAATTTGGTGCACGTTTTTCAAACATTGTCAGTTCATTGATTTCGGGACGGACGAGTCATTTAATTAAAAACTCGGCTGATTGAAATTTAAATTTAGGGATCCAATTAAATTTGACACATTTTATTTTTTATATTATCATAATTAGCCCGAATTTATTACCTAATTCAACGACGAATGAATCCTTTACAAAAACGATTACACCAATCTTTGAAAGGAAGACTATTTTCATTCCTACCTAACCTAATAAAAAAACAAATACGCGTATGCACAAAATTGTATTTTTTTCATCCATTTCCGATTTCGTTAAAAACTGTTACCCCGGCAAAACCGGAAGGAATTGTACACATTATTTGTGTATCCCGTGAAAATCTCATTACGGATCATGTTCAAAGTTACGTGTTAAAATATAACCCATATTACGATATTTGGATTTATCAAACGCATTCCCGTCACGCGCGCCCTACGAGACCTGGCCGAAACTAGATTCCATCGGATAGAACTGGTGTCAGCCGGTTCCAACTGCAATTTACAAAGCGACTACGAAAGCGAATTCGCTTATTGGTAATAGCAGATCTAACAATCTATGCCACTTTGTACCGAATATCCGTTTATGTTGATTGAAAATTGTGTATTCAAATGAAAAACCATGCTGAGCATAACGATCAAAGCAGAGCAAGCTTATGAGCAAAGCGATCAATTTATTAAAGATCACCGCCTTTGTACCTAAAGTTAGTTCTTAGTTATTAATAAGGAAAGAAAATTTGTATAATTAAGAATTAATTAAAAAAGGAAATACACCAGATCAGATCTTCTAGGATTTCCAATAACATCGAAGCGTATTTCCGTTAGAAATTAATATAAGAAAAGCTCAGTGTTTAGAATATGAGTAGAAAATAAGATAGGAAGTAGGACCAGTCACTAGGACTTCGACTTGTCACAAACCTTGTTATAATAAAAATCAATTCTAACACCGACGACACGGCCGCAGCTGGTTGACTCCGCCATATTTACTTTCTGATTGAAAATGGCCGCGAAGAATGCATTTTCTACACATTAACTACAAAATTTAGTTGCATCTCAAATGTGTCTCAGTTGTGTCGATTTATAATGTTTGTTATAAAATGTATATTAAACCGGATTATAACCTCAAGATGATTATAAGGAAAAAAAAATTGGAATAAAACTAAATAAGTTTTTTTTTCGGAATGGAAGAAATCTACCACCGGTTCAACTATCGGAGATAAACCGGGCTGATAGATGACAATGATCTTTCCCGGGGGCAGGTTGAATAAATTTGACCCCATTCATCTCTAGCTATGATATATTATTTGACATAAACAATTATAAGAATAAGTTGCTCCAATTCTAAAGCAAAGTTCTATTAAACTTGTGTCTCATGTCCAAAATAGCCTGAAACGGTCCCAAATTGAACCTTTATGTTGAAAAGTTTAATACCTCACCTTTGTAATTGATAATTAATCAAATTATAATATTATGTAATTATTGTTCTAGGAGAGCCATGCTTCGGTACGAATGGACCGGCTTGACCGGAGAAATACCACGGGCTCACAGAAAACCGGCGTGAAACTGCGCTTGCACTGTGTTTCGCCGAGTGAGTGAGTTTACCGGAGGCCCAATTCCCTATCCCTCAGAAGTGCCGTGGTTGTCGTATGATCCCTCATACGCTAACGGCAGCATTTCTAGGGGGATTTTAAAAGGCCGGCAACACACTTCAGCTCTTCTAGTGTTGCAAGTGTCCATAGGCGACGGTAGTTGCTTTCCATCAGGTGAACCATTTGCTCGTTTGCCTCCTTATATTATGAAAAGAAATGACTAATAATAGAAATTACAGTCAAAATATTGACGAAAATAAAAACGCATGTTAATTCGTTATTCGGTCATCTCTTTCAAATGTAAAACGAGTATAAATTCTCCATAAATAATGTAAATGTCACGGAGCTTTTAAGTCTTGGCTTATAATTTCAAGGCACTTCGTTAGTGCGAAGGCGTTGAACTTAATATTAAGTGAATTAATGGAAAATAACCTTACTACGAAAACTCGATCTCGTGAGACTGTTATCGATACAAACGGGTTGAATAAACTATATCAAATAAACTATGTAAAAAGACAACGTAAAATTCAATAACAATTGTTGTAATGTAATGTATTTAATAATTATAATCATGTAAAGGTATTTTTTTTAGCTATAATTATGATTGAAATTGTATGAGACATTGCGCTCTACGCGACAGCGTAACTACGTCATGGATAATATGACAGTATCTCAGTAATGGGCATATCAGCTGCCATGCCAGTGCTCACTCTTAATAGGAATAAATCAAATTGAAACAACAAATACATAAACCTCGCTTCTGCAACCTTCTCCTTATTCTCCAGTAACTAGAGTAGTGTCTAGTCCTATACATAGTTTATTATACATAAGCTTTAACCATTGTTAATATGTAATTGATATTGACGTAATATTAATAGACGTATCAACTAAACGATAGACAAACGGTGGACATGAAATGCACATAAAAGCCCCAATAGACTGTCAATACACAAAACGTGGAATTATGGAAAATTTTGTTTTCGAGAAGCAATGGTAGGGTTCGTTTCATAAGAAGCGTTGTCGAGTGACGAGGATTATGCGAGCTCATTTAATTATCGCCTGCAGTGCTACAGAGCTGCATAATATTGACTAATATTTTCATTTCTACTTCATTATCGGCTAATATACTTACTTATATTTTATTGTTAATTAACGTGTTTGCTTAGTACATTGGATCGAAATTCGAAGAAAAGGACGAGGTTTTCTATACTAATATAATATTATAAATAGGAAAACTTTATTTTTTTGTTTGAATGTTAGGCTCAAAAATAACGACACGATTTTAAAATTTCTTTCACCATTCAAAAGCTACATTATCCACGAGTAACATAGGTTAAATTTTATTTTGGAAAATAATTAGGTTCTGTAAGATATTTGGGTTTTTTAGGAAAGAGAGCCGTGTTAGTTATACATTTTATAACGGCTGAGCCGATTTGGCTGAAAATTGGTAGGGCGGTAGCTAAGAAACCAGAACAAGACGTAGAATACTTTTTATCCGGTTCCCGTGGGACCTAACTGGGACCTAACGGACTTAATTGTATGTTTTACTAAGGAAATGTCATTGTTGTAGTATTGCTAGGCGACGTGACAAAATATAAATAGATTCGAAAAATGGCTCACTGTGTTTGATTGTTGGACGATGATTTAAACAAAATAACGTATATTCATCGGTAAAAATACCCATGATGTCTGTAATGTATGGACTTCCGTTGTATGTCCATGTCACACAAGACTAAAAGAGTTTCAAAATGTTGTGTTGGGTTCATAGCGAACGACATTACCAGCAGCAAAACATTTTTTTCCTTTTTCGGCAGAACAACATCTACCGGGATCTGCTAGTAATAAAATATACAGATAGTACAAATTATTCTTAGGTAGAATGTTTGGTAACAAACTAGTATTTAAAGATTTTAACGTCTTTCCGTTTTAATCAGCGTTTAATTTAATCAGCTGTAAATGATTGCAAATTTTCCATAGAATTTTCCAAAAAAAAAGTATTGTCTCTTAGGACAACTTCACTATTTTTGTTAATATACCGACCTACATAAATAATATATGTGGTTATTTTATACATGTTATGTTTATCACACTAAACAACACCCCTATCCGTATCGCTACTTTAAAGCGCTGAAAAAAGCCATCAACAATTACTATTGTAACCAAACCCTAATATATAAAGTGGCCCACACATTAACAGTTCGCCGGCGAATATCAGCCTGTCAGTTGTCCGGAAAAGATCACAGACACACAGTTTCCCTCACAATATTAAACCGACGGTCAATGCGAACCCAGAGTATGTGGCCGATTGCCGTCACAGGTCTTCGTCGACAGGTATCGGCCGGACAGTCCGTCATTTCAAAGGCATTGCGGTGAAAAACTGCTAGTGTGTAGCCTCAGAGCCGTCGCTCGACCATTGCCAGCAGGCAATAATCGCTACAGTGAGTGACTATGCAGTACTTGGACGGCAGGCCGCCTGTTAGGACCAGCGACTGCAGGCGGACTGTGAGTGGGACTCTTAAGAGACCACGTGACTTGCGTCGCTTATTCGAATCAATACGCCGAAGATTGTTTTTGGCAGATAAATTCGTGCTCTGGACATTTTTACGACTTTTATGACTCATAAACGGTAAATCTGAATTTTATAGACGAGGAACCCACAGCTGTGCGTTGTGGCTACCTTAATAAAATAACTTAAAGGTATGTCTGAAATATAAAACAGCTAAGGCTGCGTTTCAACCAGTTAGTAGAAACGCAGGCAATATAGTTTTAAAGTCAGAATATGTATTACTAGATGACCCGGCGAACTTTGTTCCGCCTTAGAGGCAATAAATATGAGCAGAAAACAGAAACGAGTTAAAAAGTATTCTATGACCTTCTCCCGATTCTTAGCTACCTCCCTACTAATTTTCAGCCAAATTAGTTCAGCCATTCTTGAGTTATAAATAGTGTAACCTACAAGACTTTCTTTCATATATTATATAGATATAGATGATACGGACCTTGTCCAAAAACGACGTTTTGACGAGCAATGCTATACGCGGAGTGTGTCAGTTCGTCCAGTTAAAAAACACGAATTTAAAACAAATAGCAATAGCTTTTGAATGATAAGGGGACCTAATACGAATTCATAAACAAATCTCAGTGCTCAAGATCTCCATCTTGAAATATTCTGCTTTATAATATACCTTATGTACAGGGTATGTAAGGTATATAAATAAGCGCTACTTCTCAAGACGAAGATCTTAGCACTTGAGATATATGTTTATGAATACGAGCCTTAATAACACTTCCCTAGATTCTCGCGATGAGTTAAAAAAGAAGAGAAAATTCCCAATATAATAATTCTAAAAATAACGAACAAATGTTGCTTTCGTAGTTTTATGAGTTCACTTGACATTTATTAGAGTGATACACCGCGCTAAACTGGTCCCAGGATCCATCTTCTGGCGGGGTAAGACCCGTCACCCCGTAAGCGATTAGATGTGTAATACAGATATAAGAAATTGTTATAGGATAAATGATAATGTAAAGAAATAACATAGAGTTAGGAAACAATAGTGAGGAAATTGTCTTCACTAGCACGAGATAGATTGTTCTGTTTTTAAGCCAAAAATTATTGGCTTGTCAACCTTTGGGAACCTAACATTATGTTATTCCAGGACCAAAAGTAGCTTATGACACTCTCCATCCCTTTAACTAACTCTTACAACAAACGCACCTTCTAATATATAACAATATTAGTGTCGATTATATTATTACGCCCCATAGGAATATACGCCACTGAAGAATTAATGTTAAATTGTTTACGTCTAAAAAACTACCTTATGTAAGAACATATGATGGGAAAGATCCCAGGTCTTTAAATTTAAATTTGATAGCAGCTTAGGTGCGAATAGGAACAGACGGTCGCCTGCGGAGCCGTGGTTGGTGTATCGTTCCCACGGCTTTGCATTTGGCCAAGCGAAGGAGCACCGTCTGGTTTTAGTAGGTAAACCCCGGGTGCGGCCTTGTAAACCTCTCCCGGGGAGTCCCACATATTCCGGTGGCTCCTCCCGCGCCGCCGGGAATCTATAAAAGATTCCCAGTACTTAAAAAAAAAAGTGCAAATAGGTAGCAAATAGACATTCACACATCCATACTAATATTATATATGCGAAAATGTGTTTGTTTGTCCTTTCTTCACGCCCTAACTAAGCAACTAATAGACTTGATTGTTGGCATAGGTTTGTTGAAAGGATGGAGAGTAACAAAGGCTACTTTTAGTCCTGAAAAAACATGTATCCTAAAGATATTGACAGGATTACTCGTATTTTTACTCGATTATCAAATTTCGCACGAGCGAGGCCGCGGACAAAAACTAGTTTATAATATTAGTAAGGAAGTAAGAATGATGTGCATAGAAACTAAAACCTGTGACGTCAATAATCACAGCAGCCAAGAAACATGCAATATGCAGCACACAACCCGCGGACTGGCAAGCCGCGGGCATACGTAATAAGACCCAATTTATTCAAAATAACTGTGACCGTAACATATAGAGAATTGGCAAACAACACAGCCAATTACTTCATCCATACATTTTTATGTAGAAAATATGATCAGAGGGCCTGGTGGAACAAAGTAATAACTGCGTACATACTTCTACAATGTGGTATGTAGTCATAATCGGAACTAACGTATCACGATCATAGATAGTGATTAGCCGCTGCAAACCAAAGTTATAACAATCACACCACTGACTATGTCAATGTTATTAATGCGCCACAAGATTGTTGCAAGCATTTTTGACGCTGGTTTCCTACCCATGGAATTCATCCGATCAAGCCGACTCATTCGTGTCGCTGCATGTACCGAAGCAAAACTGTCTCATAATAGATATTTACTATGTATTTTTCTTATTCTAAATTCTCATGTCACATTGTTAGTTACCATACTCCTCGGAAACAACTTGAGTGATTCTCATGAAATTTTTTATGCATACTCGGTGGGTCTGAGAATAAGCTACTACCTATTTTTTTTTCTTTTTTAGGCAAAACAACTCTGTCAGGAGCAGCTTGTCTAATATATTATAAAATTGTGTCACAGTGTTAGTTACCATACTCCTCTAAAACGGCTTGGCCGATTGTTATGAAATTTTATATACATGTTCAGTAGGTCTGAGAATCAGCTACCTATTTTTTTTTTTATTTTAGGTAGAACAACGTATGTCAAGATCAGCTAGTAACACATAAAAATATATACACACTCGTAACATATAAATACGCAGACATTAACTCGAAAATACGAATAAACACAAACAAACAGGGTCGTCAACAATAACTGAAGATGCAATGAACTCCCGAAATAAAGAGCTTAAGAATTTCCAAAGGTAATGGCCCTTTGAGATATAACTGCCGTAAACGTTTATTACTATGACTTTCTTTTTTTTGGCGGAATTAAATTTCTTTTTATAATAATTGAAGTCATTCTTGGAAATACCGCGGCAATGACTCGTGTCACTGAACGGGATGAGGATTTTAGTTGTCATTTTTATACTTCTCACTTTTTATAAAGTGCAATTTACTTTCAACAAAGTTGGTCCATTACCAGCCATAGGATAGAGGTAGTTTAATAACAGCATTGAGTTATACGCAAGCACACATACCTACTCATGTTTGAATACCTAGTAGTTCAACATTGTCGTGTCTACTTTAGTGTTATTATATTTTCATACACCGTAGAGCATTGGCATAGTTTTTGAAAGTGGCAGAGACGGAACTTTGTTGGAATCAAATTACGTCAGCAAGATACAAAAAAATAACTACCAATATAAAGTTCAATATCAACTTTAAACTTTCAAGTTTAACAGTTATTTCTATAACTAATACAACCACACGCTCAAAATGTAGAAGTACTTATCCTCAAAATTACAACGCTAATTCAAAGGTAACTTGTCTTTTATCTAAACACTAGCTTTTGTCTGCGACTTCGTCCGCGTGTAGTAGTTATTTTTGGGTAACGCAAAATTTCACTTTTACTGGTCGCGACTTCATTCTCTCGATGTTGTAACATTTTTTATCACTGCCCAGCTCGTATTGGCTGCAGGGTAATGTTGTATAGCCTAAAGCCTTCCTCTATAAATGGACTATCCTACAAAAAAAAAATTAAATCGGACCAGTAGTTCCTGAGATTAGCGCGTTTAAACAAACAAACAAACTC
>DWAK01000176.1:0-13110 GCA_018230145.1 Lepidochrysops patricia
CTAACTGTTAAGTATGCTTTACTAAGGAAATATCACTGTTGTAGTGTTGCTAGGCCACGTGACAAAATATAAACAGATTCGCAAAATGGCCTACTTACTGTGTTTGATTGTGGGTCGAGGATTTAAACAAAAAACTATAAAATAGTAACTTTTTAATTCCTAAATAAATTAAATATTGGCGGTACCTTACTCGCAAAAGATAGTTACAGTACCTACTTAGGTATATTTTAAAATATTATATTTATCCTACTCAGCCTCTTTTACTGCGAAGCCGTTGGGGTTGTGCTAACTGACGTGTCGAGGCCTAAGCTGCTGGTTTAATTTGGCAGACCAGGATAGTATCTATACTAGTGAATTGTTATCATCACTCTATTGGCTCTAACTCTTTACATAGATACAAATTAAAGAACCTTACACTCCTAACTGGTGCATGCTTTATTACAATTAGAGATACACACTTACTTATTTGGCCACAGCTAACAACAAATAAAAACAACAATGAATCAAAAATAAAATGAGGTCAGAAACAAATTTAAAGTTTTACTTATTATTATCAAGGAATCGTTTGTAGTTTTATGTATAATCGATGATTTTGTTATTTACTAACGATCACTTACCACATCATTATTATTAAACATTAAAAAGCCAAACAAAAACATATTTCCTCGAAATGTTTTAGCGTTGAGGCGATCTAATAAGTGATTTCTCAATTTTTTTCCTCGTAATTGAAAGTATGGAGGTCGGCTTAGAGGGTTGAGCCACGTGCCCGTCTGTAGGCCAGCAGATGTGTTTGACACCTGCCCTTACGTTATGTCCGTCACTTTCTAATTTATACCAATCATAATAAGTCTATCTCTTTCTGTATTACATTTTTATATAATTTATTTACAGTGTCGGTAACTAGAAAGGACCTCGCGGCTGTTATGACCCTGCCCAGTGTCCACTATTATAGTTTTAATTGCATTTGTATTAGAACATCGTATTAGCAGTGTCTTCGGTTCTCATTTCACTACAGTGACAGTCCTATTCGCAATAATACTTAAAATGTTCACAGAAAGCTTTAGCTCTACTCCAAGTAACTGTTTCACACGTTGGAAATGGCTAATTAGACAAAATGTTACTGCACCTTAAATGGGGCGCTAGGATAATATGGGCTAATTAGACAAAATTAATGTTACTGCACCTAAAATGGGGCACTAAGATAATATGGGGTAAAACAAATTATTCCAGCGCCCCATTTAAGGTTCAATAACATTTTGTTTTAAGACACTCAAAGATACTATTAAAATAAACACAGTGTGGTTGATACTAAGTAAGAGTTAAAAATATGTCGTAATAGTTTCTCATACTACCTATGTCGGGGTAGAGGGACAAGCAGGTGCCTATTATGCAATACATAATTACAACGTTTCGAATAATACTTAGGGTCAATTCACATTCACAAAATTGAAATGTCAAGCAGCATGACGTCCGCGCCGCTACGCCGCTTATCATTTCGATTTTGTGTCGTTTTTATATTTTTGTATTATACCCTCTCGAGGTGGTTTGGTGTGAATGGACCCTAAGTTTTTTAACGTCGCGAAATGGTTCCGTAAAATAACAATATTGTAGTGTAATTATTTGAAAATAATGTTTGAAAACAAGTTTGGCAAATGCATTAAAAATCCAACAAATGAAGCCGTTATTTACATTTCGATTACTACGTTAAAACGTTTGAAGCGATTAATATTTAATTAGTTTTATTGTGAATTCCGAAACGAGATGTTTCTCGGAGTGCAGGTGCAAACGGTATTCAATTAAATACAGATGTCGCGTGCGTCTTTACCTCGACGCAATTATAATTAAAGTTTATTATTTAGTCGTAACTGGTGCGATCTCCACGCGTCTTACCGCCGCGCCGTGTCGCCAGCATGCGCCCGCGCCGCATTAGCGGGATTTTCCAATTTTATGACTCCTTTATCCAACGCTTACAATGTAAAGAAATGTGATATGATTATTGTGCCACCATCGTCGGACTCGATTCATTTTATAACCGTTCGGGGCTTTTTATGTTATTTCTAAATTAAGCACAATCACATCTGATTGTGCTTCATTTACTCAATATGCTATAGTATTATGCTTGTTAAAAATGATCGTTAATGGAGTAGTAGTGTAAATGTTTTATACCAAAATATGAAAATGTCTATGCCATATTTCAAATGACTTTTCCGACCACACATAGGTTTTTCCCGCAATTTCGTAGCGCAGAAATTATCGTATGGAAACCGTACAAAATTAACACTATAAAAATGTACAAATTTTAATAGCGTACCGTAAAAATTAACAAATGGGATGGTTTTCATAGCGTTAATTTTTAAAGTAAGTATCTGCATTTTAAGTATCAACCCAACTGGTCTAGCGGTTCCGCCGTGAAGAGGAAACAAATGAATATTATTGCATTACGAGCATTACGAGCAAGGATGTGGATCAGTAAGTGTAGTTTTGCACTTCCACTATTACTTTCCCGCGCTTCCCGCCCGCCCCGGGCAGCCCCGGGCGGCCCCGCCCTCCATTGTGCCCACAATGCGTCGTACCTCAACTCTAACGAGCCCCGCGAAGCCGCGAGCGAGACGCATTTGTAAAAACCACAATGAGTGCTCCGTTTCGGCATATTGTTTTGACATAATATAATAAATATTTGAGATTATACCGCTCCAAGATTGCGGCACTGAATATCGATCGTTTCCTCCCGCTATTGTTTTGCAGTGCCAGCGTAGGTTTATTACGTAAAACTGTGCTTGTTGGAACCTATTTTATGATAATTTCCCAATATATAAAAGTAACTTAAAAATACGAATAGTGAATGGATTATTAAAGTGGTGCTTAGGAATCGGTATTTCGTTGATATTTTTATTTCGATTATGGCTACCTGTCAAATGATGATAGTAGCGATGTATGTAGAGTTTATTAATAGGTAGTAAGGCTCAACTCACATAGCGCAGCCTTAATGAATGATGTTTTTTTTGTAATTACTTCGACAGGACTTAAAAGGATATTGTGGCGATAGAGACTGGTCGCTTACGATACAGAATAGTCCTTTCGACCGTATTACACCCGGGTGCGTACAGCAGCTATAGACCGGACCACAGTCATTTTACCTCTAACGTGGTCTTTATGCCCACAACATAAGGATCATTGTCATACAAATTCAGATACAAAATAACGCAAGGTGGGTACGATATTTGACGATACGATCTTCATTTAATGTGCCTAAATTTAACGCCAAAGGGTTTTGATGTTTTTATGTAGACGTGTATTTAGAAGATAAATCAATAAATTGGCTAAAAATCAATGTACGGCGCAAAATTTTCAATTACTTGCAAGGAAATTTGTTTAATAATTTGATAATATCGGTAATTTTAAATTTCCGATGGTAATAATTTGGCGAGAATCTTACCCAGTTCTTGCGAGAAAAGTTAAAAATATCAAAGTTAAATTCGAACGATAGCACATCCGCTTTTAGCTGGTTCGTTTCTTGCACAAAGTAATTGTAATAAAAATATTAACTGCTGTAAAGCAAATAGTATCTTTCTTGTAATTTAAAGGAAAAAAGCCTAAGCGTCACATACATACTATTAATAAATTATCACACTTCCAATTAAATAGCTATAAATTTTAAGAAAGTCAGTGTTCTAATTGGAATCCCTAATTTATTTATTTACATTAAGTATTCATTTATTTTTCCATAGTAGGCTCTATAAATCTCCCGTGATCGTATTATAATTGTACATTTTAAATAAAATATCACCACTGGTATTTTGGTAGGCAAAATGTAAAATAATTAGTAGAAGTTGTATGTACAACTATAGCTATGTTGGTCAACTGTCTTTTGTGTTCCATTTGTATATCGTGGTAATATTATGTTGTTAACTTTTGAGAACACATAATATGAGGCAAACCCAAGAAGATGAGCTTCATATTTAAATTAAATGCCCACATTAAAACTACAAGTAGCACAATTTAGTTATGTGATGAAATCAACTGTATGTCCACAACGTAATCTGACGAGAAACGCTGAAGAGTAGAAGTTGTATGTACAACTATAGCTATGTTGGTCAACTGTCTTTTGTGTTCCATTTGTATATCGTGGTAATATTATGTTGTTAACTTTTGAGAACACATAATATGAGGCAAACCCAAGAAGATGAGCTTCATATTTAAATTAAATGCCCACATTAAAACTACAAGTAGCACAATTTAGTTATGTGATGAAATCAACTGTATGTCCACAACGTAATCTGACGAGAAACGCTGAAGAGAGCTGTATCAACTCATTAATTTTAGTAAGTATTAGCTTTTGGTTATTAGCACAAGTGTAAGCTGAATAAAGCTTAAATAAAACGAAAATTTGCTTTTGAAACTAAATATAGTACTTAGCATGTCAATACATGCCACTATCGTTAGTTTTATCGTTAGTTCATACTATTAATAGTGTACTTATTACAGAATTAATGATAAGATTTTGCATTGTTTGTCGTGTGTTCTTATTGTTCATGATGCGAGCGGCGGGCGCGGCGGCGGCACGGCGTTTACTCACACTTCACGTCCGCAAATTGCAGGGTGCACCCCCAGTTAGCGCCTCGTAGGTGTCAAGATTGCCGTAATTTGCGGTCGCGAGTGCCCCGAGCTGCTGTCATCACGTATTATCATCTAAATACTTTTATTAACGGAAACGCACTGATTTAAATTGTAATAAAGTGAGGCGATAATGTTAGGCTGGCGATCGGTGATTAGTCTTTTTGGCGAATAATTTAAATGCAGATTTTGCGTCGACAAAGAGGCGTCAAGTAATAAGTGTTATGAGCTCGTCCGCCTAAGTTGTTTCGACTGTTCGTCGTTACAAAAATTGCGTCTTTAGGCACTTCGGATATTCCAGACTGAAGAGTAGTTAATTTCTTCATCATTTATTTAGCCTATTATTTAAATGTCAACGCTGCCTATAATTTGGCATAATTTCCACCAGGAAAGTTATGTCGCGTGGAGTTATGCCGAGCGACAACAGGAATATTGATAAGTCGTTCTGCCAGATGCGTTAGTTTTTTGCACGTCTCAGCAAGAAAAACGATGTACTATGTCATTATCAATTTCCGTTAATTAGTATATATACATACAACTTTTATTATTTTGAAGCTTAAAACTTAATTATATTTTTCTACTTAACTGTTTGGCGTTTCTAAGCCTTTGTTATATTCCTACGGACGCAAATAGAACTTAAAAACACTCCTTTTAGCATCTGTGGTTAAATCCTTTTAATATATGCAAATGGTTTAAACATAGAGCACGCGAGAGTGTTTTATTATTAGATGACGTTGAATAGTATGGTACCTATTGAAGAGGCAGATTATATCTTATTCGAGTGTGGAACGTGCCTAGCCAACAAATGAAATTTCTGAGATTAAAGGCAAATATGATATCAAAGGCAAGATTTGGTGATTTATTGTACAAAATATCTCAAATGAATACTTAAGTATACGTAAAGCAAAGTAAACTTGATAACTCAAATAACAATTGAAAGAAAACAATAAGCTATAACTTCTAAAGCGAAAAGTAAAAGCGATATCGTAAATTATCCTTACACTACTGACAAAAAACATAACGAGGCAGATTTTTCTTGGCGGTAATTTAAAAACGGTCACATACAGTATATTGATTAGTATTAAAATCGTAGCGTGTGTTTTTGGTGGCCACATTCAATTGTATTCCGAGGATAGAATCCAGAACATTCTTCTAATGACGTTCGGATTTATTAAAATATGTCAGCGCAATGCGAGCCCGGAGAGGCTGCAACTAATAAGTCATATTTGAGGTTTTATAGTGTTCGCCCATAAATTGGCCGCACATCCATATTGTATGACGAGTATAATGCCCATGTTGGGACGCCATTAGACTGGTATAATGCCATTGTTTTTTCATCGCATATAAACCAACCGCGGCCGCTAAATTGACGCGAGTTTTTAGCAAGAACAGGACACGCAGAGACGTCGCCGAGCATAACGAACTCATTATATTCTCATTTCAAATATTTACGACGCAATTACCCTTCAGGAATTTGTTATGTTTTGTGGAAATATTTTTGAACGAAGCTTTAACGTTCAATGATTTAAAGTGATCGAACTGAGCCGGCTGCTTTTTGATTAACCGAGTATCATTATTTTTAAACTGATTAATATCAGTGACTATTCTGTACAGAGACTTATAATTATAATAACATACATTAAATTACTCGAGTCGTAAATCACCCGCGACCATCTCAATGTTAACTCGGTGAGTTTATTGCGACGTTAACGTGAACTCCGACTCGGCTATCATTTGTTAATTCTCGTCAAATTCATCTTACTCCGTCCGCTTAATACATTCGAGGAATATATCAATTCGTAACGTGGATTGTCAGTTCGCTGGCGTGCGTATAGGTTTGCTTTATGTACGGTCATCGCTCATATCTGGTACTGAGGGGCCGACGACGTGCCATAGATTTATGCGCGCGTAAGGCTTCTGTGGACGCGTTCTCAGTTCTCACTGCTCGACTGGACCCTTTGAATTATGACGCGGGAATCGACCGCTGCCGTCCGTGTTTTGTTTCAAGTGATTTACAAACACAATTCCGAACGGTGATGTTCGAATGTTTTTAATTGACGATCCGGGCTCTATTTAATAAAACTTACAAGTCTGTAAGTTATTTAAATAGGGCCCTGAAATGCCTAGGTTATAGAGACTTCTCGTAATTTGTACAAAATTTGTAAAAAAACAAAACTTTAACATTTCATATAAAGCTATATATAATTGCGTGATTTGGTTTATAAATAAAATGTGGATTTTTATACAAGCTATCACCATCAAAGATATAAATAATGTTACAAAAAAAGAAACGTGTGAAATAGTTGAAAAGGAAAGCAAAGTTGTGTTTGAGGCAATTTCTCACTCGAATCTATATATCGTAAAGCCGCATGACGATTTCATTCAATTTCACTTAAACTAATAAAATCGATGATTAATAACGATGCCTTAATTGAATTTATTAAATATGGACCGGGTAATGGACGCCGTCTGATAGATTTCTCGCTCCGTAATGGGTAGAGACTAGAGTATCTTTTATTGTCCACTAAAATACGACCACTTAATTTTTATAAAGTCATAATTCTAAGTGGAACGAAACGTAACCTTTATACTTAATATTTTACCGTTTTGTATACTCCGAGTGACTCCCTCGAATTTACATATCATACCACCCAGCGACCAGCGTTCGCTAAAGAATTACTTTGATATTTTTTTATTTATATTATCGCGTACAGGACTGGGAATTTATGTACGTATAAAAGTGCATAAAATAGCAAGTTTGGTAATCCAACAATCGAATCATAAATTGTGTGCGTCGTGCCAGCGGGTAGTGGACGCCGGTTTGTGACTGATGTATCTTGTTCTTGTAGACAAATAGCTCCGGACTTAACATCGAGCATATACCCAATGGATCGGGAAAAATATTTTCATGACGTTTAAAAAAACCTAACCTTAGTAACCAAAGTATCTGCAAACAAATAGTGCTGATTGACGCGACAAGCCTTCATTGGAACAGTCACGGTACAGTTTTAAGACGAGCGTATTTTGGTATTTATCGGATAAATCAGTTAGAATTTAAAACTAAAGTGTTTCGAACACACATGGGTTCACCTCTATTGGTGACATGCTCGGTGGTACGTCCCAACAAATTGCTGCAAATAGCCGCAAGCTCGAAGACTTTGCTATGACGTTCTAAACTGAAAAAAAAATTAATGAATATTAATTGGCATCTCCTTAGAACATAAAGTACCCACCGATTCTCGTTCCCATGACTGATTAAAACGAGTCGTTAAGCAATTGACTTAACGTAATTTAAATTAATTATACACATCTAGGTAATAACGAGCATTTATAAAAATAAATTAAAAGTAGCAATTCTACGAGTATGGTACTTACACTAGGAAGCTTTGGTTAATTGAGATAAATTTTAATTTATGTAGAAACGAGCTTACTATAATTATGAATTTATGTTGTTAGTTTACTTGAATAATAAACTACACCATAAACAAAGATAATATGTTGAGTATTATAGATATGTCACGTTCTTACAAAACTAATAATGTTTCTCGTATTTTTTTTGTAAGTGAAAACCATGTGAAAACAATAAAATATGATGCGTTTCAATAGTGTTACGTTTTACCCAATAGTAACCATCAATCAATCAATCAATGTAAAACCTGCACATTCTTCTTAAGCAGTTTGATTTTTGTTTACAAAAATTGTCCTTTAAAGTATACATGTTATGGTTGCTTATGAAACAACGCATAAGTACTTCAATTGAGTAGTGTAGATAATTTCGAGCAATGTTTCAGGTTTTCATGGTAGATCATCCGTATACTAAAGTTGCTGTTTAGTTTAATAAGAGCCATGTTCAAGGTATAACCACCACCAACAACAGGTGGTAGACCACCAAAGGTCCAGCGCGCTTCGGAGATTTAGTGACTTTGGCTGCGAAATATTATTTACGGTCTTGGAGGTTACAGCACTGGAACGTGAAAGTTATCGAATAAAAAAGGGTTATAATTTATTGGCATTGTTTTATTTCTACGTGATAGATAAGTCTGGACATCGTGGAAACACACAATGATATCTATTTCTTACATTCAACATTTATATTGATAAACTGTGGCAAGTGGCAACTATTTACGTACATCAAAGTCAATTTCACAACACAAACTTGACAAAAAACCAATAAGTACTTATTATTACAAGTAATATTTAGTTACACGAATGGTAAATATTTTTGTTAAATTACCACCAGTTCTC
Source organism: Lepidochrysops patricia (assembly GCA_018230145.1). Lineage (NCBI taxonomy): Eukaryota > Metazoa > Arthropoda > Insecta > Lepidoptera > Lycaenidae > Lepidochrysops > Lepidochrysops patricia. The sequence goes on from DWAK01000176.1 coordinate 8,860, forward strand.
AGACTCAGCTTCCGATAACCAGATTCTAAAAGCTACGTGATTGCTAAGTATTAATGATTTTTAGTCGTTGGATTTAGCTTACTGCCTTTATTATCATCAAAAACAAGGCAATACCTTACAATAACCGACCAGCTCCGAAGAATACAAACTCGGTCTAGATACTTTTAGAGAGTGCTTAAATGACGTGAATTCATTTGTTTACTGTAGGTGCAATATGCCACTGCCTCCGGCGTGACATGGACTTGAAGGTTTATTTAATCAAGAAGCGATACCTCGGAGCCCGCGGCGGGTGAACCACCCTACTTTTTACACTTGACAGCACCTTTATGTCAACGCAATAAGAGTCACTGAGATACAATGTTAAACGTAATATAGCTTTGGTTGTGCTGCAATCAATTCCTGCCGTCTCAATCCCGACTGCCGCGCATCGTCCCCGGGTTATGCTAGTAATGGAAAATCTTACGTGCATTAACTTTTTTTCGCTAGCCCCATTTCTGGCGAGAAAACAAACACTCTTTTTTTATGTGGCAGATTGATTTGATTTATAACAATATAGCTCATTATGCCTCAAGCGTCGAAACAACAATATATTTTATTTGTGCCTCCTACATTTAATTGTAAAGAGCCAAGTCGTATTTTTAGTTTATTTCTTACAAAATTTTTGGTCTTCTAAAGGGCTTCCTAGCAGGACGGGTTGCCATTAGGAGCGTGACGTCACTTGAGGCACCATTGAGTCACCTTTCACGAATCCTTTAAATGAATTAGTTGCGGATCTCTGGACAGTTTTTAGCATATCCCTGGGGGTTAGTGAGATTCGTATCAATAGATCATTTGAGATGCTGCGGCCTGCGCATACGCTGGTGTTGGGGCTGTGGGAATATCCCGTGACCATAGCTCCTATTTGTTATTAGTTACTAGTTCAACCGTGGGAGAACTATGCTACCACTTTTATATATATGATTAAAGGAGGTCCAAGGGGGGTTGCTTGTAAGGTTCAAACTAAAGTTACAATACCAGTGTAAGTAACTACAAGTATTTTTCTAGTGTGCAGCTATGGGCAATAGCAATCACTTACCTGCATGTAAGTTTAAGCATTGTGTATTTTGAATGTACTGTCACCATTATTAGAAAAGATTCTAAGCAGTAATGTCTATTTCTAGCTCACGCTTCTGCATAAAGTGTATTACTTATATGCGTAGATAAAAGTTGATTATAATAATCTCAGAGCGAGGGAAGGTCATCCATTGTTTCTTTAGAAAATACGCGAGTAGACCGGAGGGTAGTATAAAATTTGTATAACAAATGAGGGGCGTGGCGAGGATCCGTCACAGTGGCGAGCGACGACACGGCGTGGGGTCGGGATGGGTGGCCTCGGATCTGCGTGTACCGAAGCGAGCATGTAACCAAAAGAGGTGAAATGTGAGCCATACTAGCCTTAGATACTATAGTAATATTATAATATCTATGGAAAATCCACACGAGTTTCTCGTACTAGGTACCCCAAGGATTTGTGATACAGTGAGTAGACAATGGAAAGTACATTAAATGGTTTTATTCCTCTATTTGATATATGCTCGATGGCAAAGTTTCAAGTTTGTGTAATAGCGTCTTTACGACTACTAATGGTCTATGAAATTTAGAAATATTAAGGACTTGATTATGGGTTGGATTAATCGAATAAAAACAGTAGTCGGTTGGTTTCTACTGTTCTCTCAGAGGCAAAAGACTTGATTACTGTCGTAAGGATAGTAATATTATATCGTAAAATAATAATTAGTCTGCTATTTAATACTATTACTCATATTTAATAATACTATTAGAAATAATAATACTTAATTTGTGTTCGTATTAATAGAACCACATTTGACAGTTGCAGGTCTAGTTAGAGTTTCAAGTTTACTGGTGGAAATCGTAAAACACAATTTTGTTTTTCAGGATACAGAAGAAAAAAGCTTTACATTATTCTTTATAAATTCTCTTTAGAATATAATAATATTGATTTTTAAATAACGTAACACACTAAAAAAGTCTAAGTTACTTCTAAGACTTAAGTACTATAATCTTTTACACACTATAATATCATTGGTGTCCATTGAAAGCCTTAAAACTTTGTCCATATAGTTTCCTCTGGTTATTAACGAAAGTTGTTATAAATGACTGTATAGTAATTACGTATTTAAAACAAACAGCGCGGATTTGCTATTGTTATCGGCGGTTATTTGTAGACGTCTCGCGGTAATAACACACATTTGTCGAGCGGAGCCCGCCACAATGGAGAGCCGAGAAACCAGCCACCTTAGCCGTCGAAACGTAGAATTAAGCTATTATTTATACAAACAGGTTGCTCTTTTCGCCAAATATCGAATCAGGAATGAATGATTTTGATACTTTGATACGGAGTGGTAAGTTCCACTTGAGATACATGATTTTGAAACTTGGATATAGAGTGTCTCCAGCATTGTATGAAACACTACTTGTTAATGAAAATACGCTTAAATAGTATGTTGTTATTTGATGGAAATGGATGATAAAAGCAGAAGAAATGACAAGCGCAAAGTAAATACTTTTATTAACACGTCATTTGCATTTTAATTTTTTAGTTGAGTTGCGCTAAAGACATTCATTGATTTCTAAATAAATATGTTGTTTTTTGTCCATTTTTCTTTGACCTGCATAATGTGAATTTCGGTACAGAGCATCTGAATTGTATGTAGATCGCTAAGTTTTGACATCACCATATCAAGACCTCCGAATCTCAGTATGCAGCTACAAAAAGTCTAATATGCAAATATCTGTTTGTTTATCAAAACGTATACTGTATTCGTTTAGTATTATCTGAGAGATGATCCGATCCAAATGAACCGTTCGCTATCCAAATAGCCGCGAGCGAACTTTAAACGACCGATATTTTAAGCGGAGATAAAGCGATGTTAACAAAAAGTGTATTAGAATTTTTGAGAATCGAATAAAAACTGTACTGTATATTTAAATTCTTTTCTATTGTTAGAAACGCCGCCCCCGTATCTGTAAATCACTTTTCCTATCGTCTACCCTTTCGGAGCGATCGGATTCCATTGGTATCGTCGCTATCACCCGTGCGTTCAGCCACCTCATTAGCGATTACGCTAAAGGGTCGCCTTCCAGTGTTCTGTATGCGTTTGTTACAAAAAATAAATTATAACTTATCCGATTAGTAGCGCCTATTTGTTATGCTTAATTAAGAAACATCGAGTCAGGTAAGCTGCTGCAGAAATCTCTTCTAACTATAGCGCTATAATCGAATGATGAGTTCTTATTTTTTGTGTACTTATTATGTTTATATGAATTACGAAAAAAGAACTTTACGAATAATATTATGACGAGCAAAATAAAAAAAAGTAAAAGTTTTTCAGCGCGCGTTCTGTGTGACGACATTACAAGAATGTTAGTATGGGTTTTTAAATGATCCTTTTACTGACTTCCAAAAAGAAGTATTGAATTTTAATGGCTAGAGGTATGTTAGCTACACATCCATCAATTAAGCAAGGCATTTTCTTCTGTGCCGACAATTGTATAAATGAAGTGTTTTAATTGAAATCTGCGCTAATACTGGCCTCTGATTTATGTTACTCTATAATTGGCAGCTTCTCTATTGGCGGTATACTCAATGGGTGGTAGTAACAGGAGTAGTTACATATATAATGTATAAGCCTATACATAAATAATAATGATTGTTTTCGTATGTGTTTTCTTGGAAGCAATGTGGGAGTCGAGAAACGTATTTCTTAACAGGTACCATTTAAGAGTGGGCATATTAAAATATCATTTTTATTATTAATAATTAATTGCTCGTAACTTATTAATTAGCGTGTATGGAATTAATGAATATATTTGTATGACTTACGAGTTACGGCTTACTAGTGATAGGTGAGTGATCTCACGCAAGTGGAAGCTGGCAGTCAGAAGCGAGGTAGACTTAATATGTGTTGATTAGCATAAAGTAATTAGGTAGTCGATTATAAGTTACTTGTGAGAAAAAAGTTTTGAGAACCCTTCTTTAGCTATTACACCTATTTAGGTAGAGTAAAAACTGTATTTATTAGTATTAACATCTTTCTATTTAGGTGCTTAAAATAGCAAACTATGTACTATGTACTAGCTGATGTCGACATACATTGTTATGCCTAAAGTAGAAAAAAAATAGAGAAGAATCTGTGAAGCCGTTTCAGAGGAGTATGGTAACTAACACTGTGACACGAGAATTTTATATAT
>DWAK01000177.1:0-13106 GCA_018230145.1 Lepidochrysops patricia
AGAGATTAATTTTGATGAACTCTTATTTCTCTAAGGAGACTTTATTAGAAAGGCGTAACTTTAAAACCTACTTCTTTTTATTATATTTAGCCTATATAATCTTAATTATTCAGACAAAGTTTTGACCATAATTGAGAAAACTACTGATTTAGACTGAGCTTAGTTTACATATAGCTATTAGAAGTTTTATGTGTATATTGCTTTTTTGCATTGATTGTGCTCGAAATCACAAAAATAAAGTAGATCATTGGATACTCTTACTACCGAGACATTACGGATTTGCGATAGCTACCTTTCTTGTAAGCCTAAAACGATTTAATATGAAATTAAATACTTTTTTTTTAAGTTCATATCTGTTTGTGTTATGGTAATGCACTTTTATCCATTCAAATTTTTGCCAAACGACCGTCGAGGTTCACGAAAGATTAACCACTGTCGGATATATTATTAGCATTACAGAGAGTTTACCATAACGGCCGCATTACATATTTTATGTATGATATTTACAAAACGATGTATCCGCATCACCATTAAGTAATTTAGGAATGATTTAAGAATGTCGCTTAAGCTATTTTTGGAAGAAATGGCTTGTAGTTTCGACAAATAGAATTTTCTTGATAATTACAAAAATATTGGCGTTCTATCTACGCGTTGGATTTTAAATACCCAGACTTTAGCCATCAAATCAATATTTTCCCTCCTAAATATTTCCGACGGCCATATTTTACTCATAAAATCTGGCTATTGAAATATTGTCCCTTAATAATTATAGACCTCTTATTAAAAAGAAAACAGATTTACTTATTTATGTCATGTAGGCAAGCATCCATAGCGGTGCCTTTAAAAAGGTCATTTTGCATATTTTATCAATTACCACTGCGACGTACTAACAATATACAAATAGTCGCTTAAACCCCCGACTTTGAAGGGTATTTATAAATTTAAATTACGTTGTATGTTTATTTATAGGAGGCATGAATGTTTTTGTTGGCGGCACTATTTAGAATATTCTAACTAGATTTTTTACAGGACGTTTGCGCCCTATGACGCGATGATAGTAGGCTACGGCTTTTATGGCGTTGTTATTACACCATTTACTTTTTTCGTCTATCAAAATGTTCACATTAATGAAAGACCTTTTAGAGCTTTTTATTTAAGTTTTAATGTTATTTTTATGGCTTAAAATGACCTACGCTATTAAAATGTTCATCAAAATCCGTTCAGCAGTATGCCGCTGTCGAAAGTCAACTAGATTTTTTACTTTCCTCCCCTCCCCTTATAATGCCCTAGTTATAAAATAAGTTGATATACGTGAGTTTAGGTTGGCGCGACGTAATAGGGGGACAATTCCGTAATAAGGGAAAGCTTGTGCCTGGTGCAGAGCGACTACTTATAACAGTTTAATTTATTTATCGATTCAACCCTATTGCAGCCATTACAACTTTTATCATCAACTAGACTATTTAGCATTTCAATATTCAATAGCTTAACAAAATTTATGTACACAACAATTCATGTGTTTTCACCACTAAAGATGCTTTAGCACACACTATATTATCCTTATCCTTACATATTATAAAACAAAGCCTCCGGTCGCGTCTGTCCGTCTGTCTGTTTGCGATAAACTCAAAAACTACAGCACGGATTTTCGTGCGGTTTTCACCAATCGATAGAGTGATTCCTCGGGAAAGTTTTCGTGCATAGTTTGTTTAGTTTAGGTTTATATTTGAGTGCAATAATTTGAAATTATTCAGAGTTGTGGGAAAAATTAAGCCGTCTGGAAACATTCAGCGAACCCGTGCGAAGCCGGGGCGGGTTGCTAGTTATATCTAAAGAGTAGATACCTACTCTACTGTGTGAGTGTGTGTGAGTGACTACTGAGCATCTGGTTGATGGCGAAAAACTATATACAAAATCAAAACATATAATTTCACAATAAAACGAAAAATAAAATAAATAATGAAAATGCCTTAACGGAACATTCTGAAATTCGCTTGTTAATATTGTCTATTTCGAAGTAAGTAATTAAAATCGAAAATTGTTATGTAATATGCCGTAAGATTAATTTAACCTGACTTCGGAATCATAAAACTTACCTTTATTCGTAAACAGTAATATTTAATGATGTGTTATTTGTGAAAAATACACGCCGTATATCATTTTAAAACTGCGTTAAATTATAACGTAAAAGTTCAACGATGGCTTACATAGTGAAACTTTTATTAATTAACATGCAAAATTCACTCAATACGCTTTCAACACTGAGACAAGTTAAACCTTTTTTTTTTAAATTTTTATGCATATAAATAATACATATTCGTTATAAAGAAAAGTAACTACCTATACAGCGTGTTCAGATTTCAGAATACTTAAAGTGGTGACGTGTGTAGGTAATATGTATTATCAGTTCTCATATTTTTTAGCCCTCGACACAAAAGAGGAGTCATATAATTTACACATACATTTGACATATACACGGCGGTGATGCGATTTTAATTTTATGTTGCTAGCACTTGCCCGCGATTCCGTCCGCGTGAAATAGTTACTTTTCTATAACGCAATTCGAGGATTCTCCTGATTTTGAAACAGTTTTTGTAACTGATTCACTAGTATTTGTTTTAACGTGATTTTTATAGCCTAAATTCTTCATCGGATAAATAGGACTGAAAGTTTTTTCAAATCGGTCCAGTAGTTAGTTCCTGAGATTAGCACGTTCAACCAAACATACAAACAAGTTTTATACAATTAACAATAGATAATACAATTTTTAATAGGTATACATACATGTTTCTAGATTTCGGTATGTACAATAAAATAAAATTTCCAATACCCAATTTTTTGCCAATTAACACCAGAGGGGTCGTGTTTGCTAATGCTCATGCATTAGAGATTGATAAATATGACTCACACATTAACTGAAATAAGTTAAAAAAAATTAAATTTAAATAATGCCAGACTAAAAAAAGAAACTCTAAAATTAAATAAATAATTCCTAACTATGTGTAGCATTTTGATATACAGTACCTAATCGTTGTCATATCGGAGGACCGTTCACAAGTAAATGATATTGAATCGTGAACAAATTCAAATTCGCATTTATAACATTTAGTTTTGATTGTGTTCGAGCACCGTTTATCATAATCGTGTTTCTAGTGCTCGGTTATTATAATATTATCGAGTTGCAAATTCCTAGTTCGACTAGCATATTGCGACCCCTGTGTAGGTACATATTGTATCTGTGACCTAAGGGCCGTTCCTATGACGGCAAAAACTGGTTTACGTTTACCTGTGACCTAAATTGTTCTTAGACAGCGTCATACTAAGTGTGTATTGTGCATTTGTTTCATAAACAATTCATCTAATCTACCAATCGATTAAATTTAAGGAGAAATAATCGGCAGTTCACGTTTGATTTCAAAGTCATGCTTCAAATTTAAATTACCCTAGACTTTGAATAAATTATTCCAATTGAAAGTTTACTCGTAGTATGGTACAAATTGTACGATTTTTTACGTGGCAACACTCGTTCCTGTTCAAACTTCGAAACTCATCGTATGTTTAATTAGTATTCTGTCCTATTCATTTTTGTGAAAATGTAGGAAAATTGCAGTTTGATTATACTGTGTCATTATTTCATTTGTCGATGCATAGGTACTAGCAACTTGCCCAGCACGAGATCCTCATTATGTCTACCAAGTACCAATGTTTTAACATAGCATGTTATCCTTTAAATATATAGATATGCTATTTCGGATTTTTTGTAAATCTTGAAAAGAAGAATATTTGCATCATGCTTTGTGTTACCTACAGCTTAAAAGATGGCTTAAAGTTTTCTACCACCTCTGACAAATTAAAATGTATTTTAACTGACTTTCATAAAAGGAGGAGGTTCTATGTTTGGCTTTATAAGGTATATTGGGGTAAGAACGCGTTTTTTTATGTCTTAGGACTTTATAATAAGTATTTTTATTTTAATACTGTGTTTAGTTACCAATTTTCTGACTTATTTATAGTATGGAAGAAATACCACTTTTTGTTATAATTAATAACTGAACCTGATATAGTTGAAAGTTTTCTGCCAAATGAGATCTAATTAGGTGCTAAGTAACGGGAAAGAGCGGCCCATGTAGGGGAAGAGCGGACTATACATTCTAAAATCCACTTGTCATTTCTATACACGAGGCTTATAAGAATGATATTATTAGTCAAATCGTGTATTACGTACCTACAATGAACTCGCCAGATTAACAAAGTTGATGAGATATATTAGTGCGGGTAAAATCGGTTCCGAACATTCCCGGAAAAATGTACGTTTTACTTTTACCTCTCTAAAACACGTGCAAGAAAGCACACTAAAAAGTATGAAATAATCTATATACTTAGATTGAAAATCGGTTTCAATTTTTTGCTTAGAAATAATATATAGTTATATCTGTAGGTATATATTATATTGTCTACATGTCTAACTATTAAACCTACTAGACGTACAAAGACTAAACAATTTATATGTAGGACGTATATCTACCTACATAAACTTTCCGAAAGAAACCTTCGATTAATTGATAAAAATCCCATTATAATATTATGTAGTAAAGAATTTGGGTTACTGCATAAAGTCTAACCGTAGCGTAAAAAGTATAAAGGTATATTTAACTACTGATATTATATTAGAGTCCAAAATATTTGAGGTCAGATCATTATTATAATATTATTACCTTAACATAGAAGTCAATGTAATCAACATACCTAAGATTTAAGTACCTAGAATTCCTAGAAATACTTATCTTGTGTAAGTATTTAAATTGGTAATGAACATACCTATTTTAGAATTAATCCGCTTGGTGTATGCTTCAAATCATCATCTATTATTATGAATAAGCCCAGCCATGTTACACTTGCACCTCTTCAGTGGTAGGATTTGAAACTGCTGCACTCTATAAACTTTTTGATGGTGAAGTTAGGTGTTATTGAATTTCAATAAAAAGTCGTTCTGATGTTCCAGACTGCAAATCAATAGCAAGCTTAGGCTTAACTCCAACTGAGGGCGAATCGAAGCGGCGAGTGTTAAGGAGTTGAGCCTTAGGTACTGCGTTTAGTATAAACAGTGACAAACATTATAATATTAGCTATTTCGGTACTCCAGTTCAAGGTAAGATCGAATCTAGCACGGCTCTTAAATATTAAATCACATTTATAACTTGAAAAGTAATAAACGCAACAAACAAAATATGATAGGATAATGTTTTAAATACTATTTTTAATTTGTGGCAATAGCGATTGCGTGCGTACATGCATGTCCTGTAATGGTCGGAGTTTTACCTATAACGTTGTACGTACCTATAGTTTGCGAGCATGTCAAATTCCAATATCGCGATTCAGTCATTACTCTAATGTCGTAGGGCCTGTACACATGTCCACAATACACCGCGCCGCGCCGTCGACGTGGATCGGTAAAATAATATGCACGTAGGTATGGTAGTTAGGAATGCACTATAGTTGTAGAGCGGTGGGTAATGTAGAAATTATAGGAACTTGAAATTGTACTATGTCGTGCCACAGCGTGACGTACGATTCTAGGTCTACGTTGATTCGCATGTCATCATTCGGCAATCCACTACCTATCCAGTCAACATTTTACGAGCAACATGTTTTGCAAAGCAGTTTCGCAGCAGTGTGATGTTGCCAGCTGGCGCGTACCTTTATTTTTTAGTTTCTAAAAAGTAAAAACTGACTTATATGCCGTGATATCATACCGTTTACATCGATGACGTCGTGGCGTTTGCAATGGACATGTGGACAGGTCGATACCGTTCACTTAAGACCCCTAGACACTGTCGTAATACAAAATATCGCTTTACAAAATTATAGTTAGTTCCCATCCGTTTTTAAAGCGATTTGGCAGATTTTATGTATTTTAATGTTTTAAAAGTAAACTGTCAATGTCGCTTAACATAGAAACAACCTGAGCGTTGTCGCTGTAAATATGTATTGCTGTATGTCCAAGCCTTTACTTTCGTAGACCGATGCACTTATCGTTTGGACAATATTATTATTATTATTGTGTTATTAGTTATTACCTACTTTAGAAAATATTACTATGTACATATAATTATATATTGCACAAGTACATTATTCTGACTAGCCTGAATGAAAAGGCCGCAAAATCAGCCTTCGTCTTTTAAAATTCGTGCAGTTTTTAACCAAATAAAACCTGCGTAAAGTTCGCATATATAGGTATGACAGATATAGGTATATCTTTTTTCCTGGTTATAATGTAAACTTAAAACGTAAGCGGACTGTGTTGAAACTTAGATCGTTTTGGTATACGGCGCTAAGTATCTCACGTAGGCCTAGCCGCGCTTGTAGAATCTTAACTACACCCAGTGAGGTGAAATTCTTATGGTATCAAAAAATGACAAGAAAATCTTTACGAGACAGAGGATTTTATGTAACGTTTTACTGTCGATTTATGCAAACATATTTGCGTAGAACGTGATCGCTTGTTTGGCGTTTGTATCTTTATAAAATATTTTCGACGAAATAAAAATGTACTTGAAAAACAATTTCATGTCTAATACCGTTCGCGTACGCGTGTTTTTACAGTGTTTTGTTTTCAAGTTACGGCTTAAGTCTGCAACACACGATCGCTCTGGTCCATTAGCTTTTATTTGTCTAAAATAAGATTTTTTTTTCATCGTAATTATTTCTACGTTATGTTACTACGAAAATTTCTCACTCCGTGCACTGTGCAGTGTGCGGTTCTTGTAATTTGTTAGTATTTAGCTACTACCAATTAAGTGAACAAATATTGTTATAAGCTCACAGACTTTAACTCAGGCTTACGAGTAACGTTTCATCAGTTAACGCATCAAAGCTACCGTATAATTCGGGTATCCAACTTTTTCTTTAGTCAAAATATTTTTAGGGAAGTTAAAATAATAATTATAGGTTTAATAATATTTTGTTTGCTCTGACACACCGAGCTTATACCCCAAAGGGTGGAAATGTTATGAGTTTTATAATATGACGACTAACTTTTGCCCGTGATTTCGTCCGTGTCGAATAGTAGGTATCTTTGAGATAAGCAATATTTTTTTGAGACAAGAACAATTCCGTCCTACATTATTAGTTTCGTGCCACTTTTCTTAAGCCATTTGATAAAGATACTCTAACAAACATGCAAGCATGACAAAAAGTCGACGACAAAAGTTCGATTTTATTTCTCAGTAGATAATAATATATAATACTAGCGGATCCCGGCAGACGTTGTTCTGCCTAAAATAGAACAAAAAATAGATAGTAGCTGATTTTCAAACCCACTATGCATAAAAAAATTATGTGAATCGCTCAAGCCGTTTCGGAGGAGTATGGTAACAAACACTGTGACACGAGAATTTTATATATTAGATTAGTAAAGCGGAGAGCCTATATAAAGAGATAAGTAACATTTATGATATTATAAATTTTTAAATCTTTAATGGATTTTTTTTTCAGAATCATGCGGCGACACTGACTTCCGATGCAACAACAACAAGTGCATAGATGAATATCGTCGATGTGACCGAGTCTTTGACTGCGCTCAAGGAGAAGATGAAATGGATTGTGGTAAGTATTGATATACAAAAAACCCTAGATCGACAGACTCGTACAAAAGAAACACTCGACAGTGTCCCTAAAAGTTATAACTATACCTGTATCAAGTTATAGAAAGCTATATTAAAGATCCAGGCATAATATTATTGCAAGTTACACCTTATGCGAACTACTTAAAGTTTTTATTACATGGGCATATATAAGCATACAATGTAAGACGTAGAGTGTGAATTTTTGTTTTTTTTTGTACATATTAATGATAGTAACATATCCATTTATTTTAGTTTTTTTTTCAATATTATTATAGAGTAACGACTCCAAAAAACGTTATAACACATCTAAGTGTCTACTTATTGTGTATAAAAATATATTATAATATCCATTTACAGTATGCAAAGCTGACGAATTCCGGTGTAAAGACACTGGTACTTGTATCGAGGTCAGAAAAAGATGTGACGGTAGAAACCATTGCAGAGATGGCTCAGACGAAGTTGATTGTGGTAAGGCTAAACATTTGTTATTCGTAGGTAACTACTAATTTAATTCTACTGGACGAATTAGACATTTAAATTAAATTGATGCGTGGACCACATTAATATAGAAAAACGTTCTGTGCATGCTTCATGGATATTAAAATGTAAGTACCCCAAATTTTACACTATACCGGTAAACACGTATGCGATGATCGAGGAAAATTCAGATGCGACGATGGAACTTGCATATCAATTCTGCTAAGGTGTGATGGTTTTAAAGATTGTTCGAAAGATGGTAGCGACGAGCTAAACTGTCGTAAGTATAATAATATAACAAACAAAACTAGTTGGTACAATGAGAATGGTTGTAGACAATTTACTAACAATGTCAAAATTGGAAAGCATGCAGCTCTAATGAATGGCAATGCGATCATGGAAGTTGCATAAAGCGCAGTAAGCGGTGCGACGGGCGCGTAGACTGTCCAACTGACAGATCCGACGAGAGGAATTGCGTCGGTAAGGATTACTGTATATATTTTCTATTGGTTGGATAAGGTAATAGAATATTAATGAAAGCTTTATTTTAAACACGACGCAAACACCTAAGCATGTTTATAATAAGGGCAAGCTTAATGTACAAAATCAACAATGTGCATGCATTTTCAGCCGAAGGATACTTCAGATGCAAATCTGGAAAACTAATTCCCGACTATCAGAGATGTAATCGTCATTATGATTGTGACCCTGGAGATTATTCAGACGAAAAAAACTGTCGTAAGTTTAGTCAGTTACACAAATTCCCTCGAATTCTCGTCTTGTCTTGTCTTGACTTTCGTTTATAAGTTCGTTATTTCTTCACCAAAGCAACATCACAATTATCTTATCTTTGGTTTCTGTTTTCACAACTCACTCTTCAGATTAATTCTTTGCCTTTTGTCATTGTAACTGTCTTTGTCTTTTCACTCTCTCTTCTCATATTTCGTCATCAGTATTTTATTTTAATCTGGATTCAGTAGAAAGATGATGATGAAAATGTAGATTTTTTTTGTTGGTCAGCATGTGGTGAAGGCGACTTCAAATGTGACAATGGCTACTGCATCCCAGCATCGAAAAGATGTGACAGAACGCATGACTGTCAAGATGGCTCTGATGAACGAGATTGCATTTATGGTTTGGCACCTCCTGATTAGTACCGTCCCATCGTAAATATTTAGGCTATTTACGTAGAGCGTTGGTGATGGTAACAAATACCAATAACAGAAAAAATTGCCAGTAGCATAATACATGCATTGCATGAAACAGCATGTATCAAATATAATGATTATATTATATAGACTTATTTGGGACCAATGTGTAGAATGATAATAGTTAATGCAGTACTTTTTATTATTGCGTGATTCAAAAAAGCTTTTCCACCAAACATTACTATCGATTTACAAAATATTACTTAACGTTTTATTTTCATTAATAATGTTGAGTAAAATTAAATTCTAGTTTGCTGTTGGAATCACGTAATGAGAGTTTACATTATTGGTTATGGTATATATTACCTATGTGTCGCAAATCGCCGTCATCGGGTCCATTCTATTTGATCGAACGACCGCGTTTGTACAATGTTTACATAACATTATTTTATCGAATAACTAAAGGACAAAATTCGTCAAGTCGTTGAATGTAACGTTAACGTTGACTGTACGTCATCCTGTGATGTCGTTGAATGAAGTAATATGTATGAATTTTTGATTTATATAATATATTGATATAAATCGAAAATTCATAATGTAAAAAGCTATGAGAATTCCCAATAACGCCCCATAAAGCCCCTGCATAAAAAATAATTGTCCAACGAAAACTAAATGTGTGGATTAAGTTGGGATAGAGTATTTTTCTGAATATCAAAAATTAGAAATATCAAAGAATAGCAAACCCATATTGAAACGATGCCGGCAGAGCCGTAATAATAGGTAAATGCACGCTTTTAAATGAATCAATTTTATTAAAAAAAAAAAACCTTAAAATAAAATTAATCGAAAAAAATCAACACAGTGCTATCAGCTGTACGAGCCATTTTATTTTGGTGACTACTAGCGCTGCAGTAGAAAAGACATGGACTAAATTTGTCCACTTTGTTCAAAGGGCTGTTACAATTAGCTAAGTACATGGACGTTGAGTTACGCTTATTCCATGATGAATGTTCACATTCTATAAACGCACTCGTGATTCTATCATATAGCAGTTTCAACTGAATGACTGCGACATAAGCATTATAATATTATGGCAGGAACTGTATGCATGGCTTATCAATATAAATGTTCGAGTGGACACTGTGTACCAGCTGAATCGCGATGCAATGGAACTGCAGAATGCGTCGATCATTCCGATGAAAAGGACTGCCCTTGCAAAAGGGATGAGTTTAAATGTCGCGATGGGTCATGTATTAATTTGTCCAAGCGTTGTGACGGTCAGAGACACTGTGTTTTGGGTGAAGACGAGTTGAATTGCGGTAAGTGGTGCAGAAGCCGAGATGGTATTATGTGTGCATAACTTTCAGACATTTGGGGACGTAGTTATTTTCAGAACACGTGTTCTGTAACTACAACTAAAACATATAATGTTTCTTACATCACATCATTTTTTTAAATATCTTATTTCGTTTAGCACTAAGACAGAATTTGTTATGCTTATGGAGTAGAATTTAAATTTTTACTTTACTTTTGATTAAGTAGGTATAGCTTCTACTCAATAATTTCTTCTTTATAAAATATAACTGAGCAATAACCATTTTAATGAACTCTACCAGTATATATTAAGGCCAAGTCGAAGCCACGAGATGAGGTACCGCATACAAGACAACTTATATTAAGTCTTGTGATTCATCTCGTTGCTTAGACTATTGTCAGGAATAACTTAAAAATGTATTCAAAATAATATATGAATATCGTTTAACCAGTTACTCTTAGTATGTTAAAACGTAATTTAATAGCTACTAATTTTCCATCTAGAAATGTCTCTATTGTTGATAATAATAATAATTGTTTACCTATAACTAAGAAATTAGTATATATCACCTGTGCTAATCCGTTTCTTATAATAGGTAATATACTTAAATTATAATTGTCTTTAATCGTTTGTTTTAGTAAAGATTGTACTTGTTTAATTTTAGTTGACTTAATATACAAATTCTTCAGGTTCCCATAAAATGTAAATGAAGTTACTCAATACTCATATCAAGGAACATTAATTTCAGAAGCTGCCAGCTGCAGACCCGAAGAGTTCGCTTGCAACCCATCTTCGTTCATAAAATGTGGCATCAAATGTAACAATAACGTTGAGTGTGATGATGGGGAGGACGAAGACAACTGCGGAAGTAGTGGTAAATAGATTATGTTTATGACAACTGCTACTTAAAATACATCACTCCATAGAACTCCTCTTTTCTTTTGAAAATGTTTAATCTTAAAATAAATAAAGATCAATAAAATGCATTACCAAGGATGAAACAATGTTATGCACGAATCCAAGATTTGCCCTGTAATACATCATCCCTAAATTCGTTTTTCATTAACTCGATTGCTAGATGAAGCAGTGTCTATGCTTGTCGAGGTTCTATTTCTGTCAATCGATTCAAGTTGATAAATGGAGATCAATGTATTAATTCAGTGCTTAAATTTAGACTAAGCTGGTAGCCGAATTTCATAGTAATTATATACGATTTTGATCCTATTGACTTTCATGGCATTAGGTGGACAAATATTCGTATTGAATTTCTACTTTTTGATCAATGCTGCTTGTTTTTTTTTTGTATTAGAGATATTGTGTATATGCGTTATTTCGTAATGAATTTAAATTGATTGCGAATGTGTGTGAATTATGCCTTGCGAAAACTGTTATTTTAATTTGACTGTGCAAATGATAATAATGTGTTAGTATAATTTAATTGTGTTTATTAAAAATATATATTTTTAATGAGTGTCCTACAATCTAAATACATTTCTTTTCAAGATTGCAACCTCGAGTGCGATGGAAGATGCATAGAAGACGACAGAATTTGTGACGGGAACAATGACTGTTCAGATGGTTCCGACGAACAGGATTGTTCCAACTGCGATGGGATCCACGATTTTAGGTAAACTTACGTATCATACTACCATCGTGTTACTGCTCTGATTTCATAAATATTTAATAGTTATAGTTATAATAACTGCGAATTGCTTGGCGAATACTTGTAACGCAAATGCTTAAATTCTTGTATAATGCGAAGTTTGCGACTTTAACAATTCTTGTGGCGTTTTTGCAATAAAATGGCAACTATAATAACGAGTGTTAAAATTGCGTTTATAGATGTGACGATGGTGAATGTATAAACCAAAACCACCGGTGCAATGGACTTGAGGACTGTCGCGACGGTAGCGACGAAAGAGGCTGTGGCAACACTACTATACCAGCGTGTAAGTTACTTTCATAACACGTCAGAACACTTTCAGAACATCAAAACGTAGTGTGATATCCACATCATGTTTGTGGATTGCTACTACCTATAATATCCCTATTGATAAACGGCTGGTGTAGAAACAACTCCTGCGTAGCTGGTTAATTGAGCTTAAGCACATGCTATAGAGTATTCTTAGTTCACAGGCGCAACCAGTTTAAGTTTACTGTCAAAGCTGGATTGTCACCCAATATTGCCCGACCATCAGACTGGAAGGAGATCAGGCGTAGAACTGAAGTCAAAAACTTTCCCGAATCTAGCCTACGTAACTCTAAAACTAATTATAATAAGACAAACATTTTGAGTCCTTTATAATGAGTCAGGTAGTCTATGTCATTACTTATCTAAATAATAATAAATATTCAATATACAGATGGTTGCAATGATAATCAATTCCAATGCGCGACCGGCGCCTGCGTCGATATACAATTCCGCTGCGACAAACACACTGATTGCATTGACAACTCTGATGAAGACAACTGCCGTAAGTATCAAACATATCATAATATATATCGTCATATTAATATTATTATTATAAACTTACAAAGTAC
>DWAK01000178.1:0-13100 GCA_018230145.1 Lepidochrysops patricia
AACAAAGTTCTCCTGTAAAAGGTGTGATAAGGAGGGACAGAAATGGTTAATGTGATGTGCGACGTAATTTATGGATAAGCCCTTATGTAAAATTCGCGCTAATCTCAGGAATTATTGGTCCGATCTGAATTTTTTTTGTTAGATAGTCCATTTATCGAGTAAGGCTTTAGGCTATATAACATTACGCTGCGCCTAATAGGAACGTAGCAGTAATAAAAAATGTGTGCGCGGAATGCACGGCGACGGGTAATATTTTACATGTCTCCAAGATACCTACTATTAAACGCGGACGAAGTCGCGGGGTAAAGCTAGTTATACGATAAACAATAAAGTTTTATACGGATAATATTGTTCTCTTGAAACATGAAACCTGGTATATAATATACTCAATCATCTTTTATGCTATATCCAATTTGAAGGTCATTCTTGAATTTATGTAAATAAAATTGGGTTGGGTTCCAACTTCCATTATCATACCAATTAATAAACATTTGTTTTAGCTAATTTTAATTTAATAATACAAAAAGATATTATTATATTTGTACTTGACATTGTAATTTAAAACAATCTTTTCTTAATATAGTGCTGCCACAAGTAGTACCTGCACGTTCCCTTTTGATATTTACAAGGCTTTATAATTTTCATAGTCATAATGTATATTTTAACAAGGCTATATTTTCCTCATTTCCCACTTCACGCCCGCATGCGGATGACTCACGTGAGACAAAGGCGGCCTTCATGTGCGTTCACGTTCAGTTGTACGCATTCAACTTGCAGGAACTGAAGCATGGAGCCACGGGCGATGCAGTCAGAGTCAGCTTAAGACTAAGCTATTAGCTATCTTGCATGTGACTGTAGTTAGTGGCAAAGAATATTATCTAATTTGAATTTTAAAACCCCATATTATTTTGCCTCGGTAGATCTCGTATCTATAATAATACATAGCTATATGCGGATTTTTAATATTGTTAAGATAAATTTATGTCATATGTACAGTAAGACGTTTTTCTTCGTGGTAAGTTATAAAAACTCACTCTCAGCACACCAATAAATATATAAGTAGAATATAAAAATTCTGCATTTGAATAATCTAAATATTTTCTATCTATAATTTCAAATACATAATGCTATGAAAAAAGTTGTATGTCAATATAACTACTATTTTCATTCTGAAAATCAAACTGGCCTATCCAAGCCAACTGAAGTGCTGCAACGACCTCGCACCAGTATGCACATGTATCTTTAATGTCTTTACATAATGGATCTAAGACGTGCTCGCATATCATGTAGTATAAATCGTATTGTAAATATGTAGTAATATTTGCCAAATAGAAAGCTGATAATATTTTGTCATTTTTATCCGTAGATTTGCAAGGCATATTTTTATAACGTGTTTGATTCGTTAAAATATAATATTATGAAGTTCTAACTACTCCTATGTCAAGTAAATGTATAGATGATCGTGAAATATAGAGTAATCAATCCTTGGAAATGTGATGGGAGTGTCACAGGGCAATATCTCTCTGACTTTTTTAATTGACACGGTTAGCAATTGTTTTTAGATATCCTATTGCAGATCTTCGAGCTATACAAAAATCCTAATAAAATGTTATAATACAACTTCTATAGAAACTGAAAAAATCCTCGTTTTGGAATAATAATATTATAATAATTATTATAAACTAATCCAGATAATATTACAATGTCATTGTATACAATTTTCAACGCGGAACTGACATACAACATGTAAATTAGTTAATTAGTGATTCATAATTACGTTCGTCTTCATTTTTACATACGATTACCATACATTAGTGAGTCACGGTAATCAGTGTAAACTATGGAGAGTTAAGGTCTATTCACACCAAAAAGTGGGGTGTCGATGCATAAAAGCAATATTGAGTTGGAAAATTAGAGATATTTAAATGCTGTATTGCTTTTTATCCTTACCCCAATTCGCCTCTTTTCATTTAAGTATGAAATGACCTTGAAGCATACATTTGATTTTTTTAACTGGCAACTGGTTCACTACACATTCTCACCGCTACGACTCCTGTGAGCTAGGACGACAGGTAACCAGCCAATTATTTTAGATTGTATGGCTGAAATTTTCAACTGTTTTTATTCTTTGAATGGTATATTATTTTGATATTAGCTCTATTGCAAGTAAGGTACCTTACAAAGCATCCTTTTCATATTAGCATAGACATTTTCTATCAACCTTCCCACATAAAGACTTTGAGCTAATAGTATAAAAAAACTTCACACGTGACTATTTTATGTTATATAATTTTCAACTTTAACACCGATACCTTTGGTTCCAATTGGTGTGTATCACAAAAAGCTATCACGTAACAAATCGATCAAGGGTTGTATTCAAATCAATCGCAGGTGTTACAGTGAATCTGCTTTTTTTGACTTTTTGTCGAGCATTGATGACACTATTGTAATACTATAATGGCGGAGGATTTGCTCAATGGGGTTGGGCAGATTTGCTGACTTTATTTGACGGTATACGAGCAAAAGAATCGCCTGATTGTGCCATCAAAATTGTATCTTAAAAAATTAGCTGTTGTCGGGCAATCAAAAACATGCAAAATTATAATACAGTTACCACTGCATCTTAAATACAACGTCGTATTACTGACGACCTACCAGAAAATTTTAAAATTTTAAAGGAATCCTGTATTCTTAGCTGGGTAAAAGTATTTTTTATTACTCATTCGTTAAAAATGGTGTCTAGGCGCACTTTATTGTGGTTGGTAAAGAGCCATTAATTGTCCATTTTTTAATTAGGTACGAGTGCGGTTAAGAGGATCGACTACCGGGTCCATCTCCATACAAAAAGCCAAAACGTTTTGATACCCCTAAGTCGTATCCGATTTCAACGATTTTTTACTATGTTATTGCCCCTAGAGAAAACTATGCTTCTACGTTTTCCTATTACCAAAATATATAATATGTTAGTTTGAAAGTTACGAGCTTCTGAAATCTAGCTTTTTAGGCTCAAAACATACTCATTTAAAACAAAAGAAGACGTACAGGTGTAGATTATAATCTGCTGAAAAGATGGATACCAAAAAATATTAGTTTTAGCACAGTACCTATAGGGGATGGAAAACGTTATGCCCCGAAACGCAATTTTTGTCTAAAAAATCATAGCCGAGCTTCATCTCTCTCTTTCGCACGTTTGCGCGGGGGCCGAGCGCTGTGGCGACAGAGAATGTTTTTCCAAATACCTACCTATTTTTCTACACAAGTCTTAATATCTTGGCGCACTTAAATCATTCAAGATTCACGTGCGTTGCTAGTTTACCGCAAGCGAATTCAAATTTCTAACTCTTCTCGTGGGCAATCGCTCAATTACCGCACTCATTTTATATTAATAATCAAATAACTTCTGAAAGAGCCGTCTATAATCGCAATAGTTCCAAAGACACTCATGATGATTTTGCTCAAAACGTTAATATCTTCTAATTTGACTTGCAAATACTTAGAGAATAACATTAGCAACAATGGTTGTGCTGTTAGCAATTTACTATCTTAATCTCCGAGAACAATATCAAATGATAGCTGTTAGGAAGTGGAATTATGAAACTATTAAGAAGGTAGGAATTAAGGTGCTCCCTCACCGGGAGCATTCGCCTGTAAAATAACGTTACAGATTTGAGCATTACATCAGTGAAGGAGGAGAACCGAGCATTACAATGCGCACCTTGTAATGATACAAAACGGCGTTACATCAGTGAAGGAGAAGAATCGAGTATTATACAATGTATAATATCTTGATACAACTTGTAACATCAATGCGCATCCGGGAACTATATATATTACATTACACGCGAATGCTCTTGAGTCAGGGAGGTATTATTGTAATGTAATGCTCAAAGACGAATCTATAATGTTACATTACACGCGAATGATCCCTAAAGTTTCTGGTGCTCCCTCGTGAGGGAGCACCTTTAGATAAATCTTGTTTCCTAAATAAGAGGTGTTTTTGGTTGAATACTCTACAAGGTATACATTAGTCCGATAATTATAAGTTTGAGGCCCTGAACAGGCATTTTAGGCATTGATATACAAAATATCCTAGATCGCTAGTTTCATACAAAAGTAACACTCGAAAGTGTCCCTAAAACTATACCTGTCTCAACTTATAGAAAGCTATAAGCTAATGCAAGTTCAACCTTATACGAACTATTTAAAGTTGTTATTACATGGGCACATATGTATGCAATGGATGCACGTTGCACTCATTTTTCGAGGACGTTTATCAGACGTTGTGTGGGAATCTTGGGTTTTTTGTATATCAATGATTTTAGGGCAGCCGTTTTCAAAGCCTTTTGACTTTTTTCAATGCATAGGTAAAACTCAAAAATTACTTTACTAGACTATTTCTAAATGTCGGATAAACTCTAAATTTGAAACTGATTATTGCTAAATGTTTTTAGATACTTTAAGCGGCCATTTCAGTTTGTATGTATTCAGGATTACGTTCAGCTTTCATACAAACAGTTGGTGAACTATCAGTCAACTGGCATTCTGCGATATTCATTAAACGAGGCTTACGGCTATTAATTCGTGCCAGCCCTGACGCTATTGTGCTAAGGTTTCGTACTGTTGCCGGTGCTGTTTCATTGTATTTATCAACGTAGGGTTGACACAAATTAGTAATTTATAAATTGTTTAGGTTGTTTCTTTTTAATACATAACTGAATTAAAACCCTATCATAATGCTGAAATGTTTCCTATAATCTATCTAATCTGATTCCTATAATCAGACATATTTGCTAATAGGTATATTCTTCCAAAATCCAAAATCAAGACATAAATTCCAAAATCAGTCAATATTCAAATAAACCAGACTTAATTTTATAACTCTGAATTCCCCAAAAAATGCCACCTGCATCAGGGAGATCGATAAAAATATTTAACACGTGCTACATCTCGCGAATCTCGATCGAATATTTATATCATTCCAATTCTATCGATATTATGAATCACTGATCTTGACATGATTATTTAAATTTTTGACGTTATACATTCTTAACTGTATAACTAAGGAAAGAGAAAGCATAATTTCAAGGATCTCTCAAGTTTAATAGATACGGTGTGTTTTTGCAACGTGAGGATTGTAGGGTGTGAGGTTTATAGGTAAAGGACAAATACTTGTTTCCTGATACATTTTTTTTATTACTCATGCGGAATAAGTTCTATCATACCGCACGCTTTTGCGGTTAGTAAGGAATCGTTCACGCATTTTTAAATTTAATTGCGGTGCGGTTAAATTTTTACCGCACCCAAATTAACCGTAATTTGGGTGCAGTAAAAATTTTACCGCACGCGTTTTCAATTTTCCAACACTGCATGCGAATTTTCAAATTTCCAACCGCTTTGGCAGGCACTAAAATAACACTACCGACAACTTGTGTAGTCGATTATGAACTGTAACTAAACCTAGTTAAAAATCGATTACAATATTATCTCCTAAATTAAGTCTACAGCTGTTAATTGTTAAGACAATTTTTTTGTGATTCTGTTTCTATTTAATATGGCTAGATAATATATAGATAATAGAACATGGCACCTTAATTAGTAGTCCAGGGATACATAATAATTATAATATAATACGACACGATTATTAATAATTATGATTTTTCATACGTCAACACTCGAATAAAGTAATCAGTAATCACAGATTAGTAATTTAAAATATTAGTAAACAACTGATTGTTTTTAATATGTCAACCCTATCCGCTGGCACTAACCGCCTTTGTTCGGCTTGTCGGTGCAGCCAATGATTAATTGCATCTATGAAGTCAGTTTCACCAGCGCTGTATCACGAAAAACTCCGGCCACTGGCTTTAATTAAATTAATGACAGTTCGCCTTTTGCTGGTTGCACAATATTGATTTTTGCCAACGGATTATGGAATTTATGTTAATGGTGGCTCGGTGGAAAGTAATTATGTTAAAGAGGAAAACTTTATTCAGACCAAATTATTTTATCGTCGACCAAAAATTTATGAAGTCTGAAAGTCATAATGTAAATAATGACGAGGACTATAAAATACACTTTACACGTAATTGACATCAAAATGAAATTGGAAAAATCTATTATTGAGTTTTATAAAATGTAGTAAGTATTTCAAATTTTAATAGAAACTATTTCGACACCTTCGTGGCGAAATATTACGCAGGTGACTCCTATATTCACCTATATTTATAGATGTATGATGAAAAATAATCCTTAATTTACATAAAATCACCTTTGAGAACTCAGGGAAACACTGTTCACACACTTGTCTATCTCATTATCGGTTATGATAATTGCGAATTTGAATACGTCGATACATCCTCACATACAAACAATTACGTGACAGTCGAGCCGAAAAACTGCAATGGGATTACATTTGTCATGGACGAATTATTTAAATTGACTGCAGATGCAAATTTCGCCAATCCCAAATCGTCAGAGTGCAAATGAGAAATTTATACAAATGTGAATCCACGCCAGGACGTGAGATTGTAGTTGGAAACGAAGTATGTTCTTACAGGCTCCAGAATATTTTATCTAGTCGAAACTGCAGTTCTGCTGATTTCTTTGAAGCTATTTCTCTATGTTGTATTTGTAAAAGTAGTAAAAATAAGGTACAACCTGTGATATTCGATTTGTACAATGTCCAGTATTTAAAAGTAGAACAATGTCATAATGTTCTTAGTTCGTCAATGAAAATCCTAAGAAATTATGGTCAGTTTAAACAATGTAATTAAATACAAAGAGCAAATTAATAAGTAGAAAATAAAACATCCTACTCTCAACCGTTGCAAATAATAAGCAAAACTTTTTCTGAGTAGAAAATTGAAAAATCAAATGAGCAAAAAATAATAAGCATTATCATTTAATAAAATTAGAATAAGATCGTTAGTATAATAAATAAAAAAGGTCTAAAAAACGAATACAAAAAGGGTTCTCTCCCTAGGAGCTTCTGTACGCAATTTGAATATTTCTCATGGTCAATTTGACGTTACCACAAATAAGAGGAATAAATTGTTGTGTTTATTGATTTTTCATTTAAATTCACTTTTTTAACGTGTAACAAATGATAAGAAGTTACCTGGTGACTTTAACAAAAGTTATGATTAAGGTTTTTGAAAGTGTACCGTATAAAGATTTCTTGGAATGGTGTGTTTTTTTTTATTTGTTTGTTTTACGACTGGTACTTCATGTTATTTCTGTTTGCTTTTGAAGACTAACTAAACACTATCATTATATTTTTCCAGACTTTATTTAGAATTAGCTGTAAGCCACACATAATTTTCATTTTAAAGACTTCACTTGATACCGAGTTTTCATATACAGGAGCAATTTGTAATTTTGAAGTAAACAAACTTAGCATACATGCTGGTGAAATATAAAATATAGCGCCAGATAAAACTGCTTAAGCACCAGACACAGCATTAATATCTGACGGACCGGAAATTGCAGCATTCTTTTACCGTGCGTCTCGTGTTTTGTTTTTCGCCACTTACCATACAATTAGACTTTTGACTTGCAACGAAATAAGTTTATAATTGTTTATTTTTGGCGTATCTTGGAACCAGTAAGTATTTAGCTAAATTTAAAAGGGGTAAGTTTATGCAACACATATTGTCTATTATATAAGAATTAATTTTGCTTATTGACAGGAAGTTGCAACCTGTTTTAGCTAAATAGCCCATCACACATTCCCATCTCGTCATCGATCAAATTCTTTGATATGCTATCAAGTGTAATCGGTAGGAAGAGTAGAAAGTACACGAAAGTAAGGAGCAGTATAATTATACTTTAATGCCATGACTTGTAACAAATCTGCGAACCAAAACAACGGAGTCTGTAAGATCAGCAATGATATTTCCATGATTATAGGCTGTTAAATCATAACCAGTTTGCTGGCAAGTCACGTTACCGTTAAACGTTGATCAGGGTCAGTTTTGTTTTGGCTCTTTGTTGTCTGACATTTATCTTGTATTGATACCGATTATTCGAAGTACCTATTTAATTATTTTGATATGATTTTCTTTCACCGATTAGAGATCTATATTGAAATTTAGGAAAAGCTCTTTTGAAATAGATCTAGCCACTACAAGACGAGTTATGTAAGCTTCTTGTAATTCCTTTAGTCTTGGGAAGTCCTTGGGTCTTGAAGCCTCCCAAAGCCTTAATTATTTCCGGTTTCTATGTCGTTAGCCATTACATAGGCCTACGTATGATTAACGTACCTAATATTAATCTTTGTGGAAAATCTGATTTTTTATTTAATTTGGTATGGTACCTAGTAGTTCCTTCTATTAGATTTCCAGTTTCCAATTTTTTTTACATACGTATATCTTTTACGTAAAGAGTTCCGTAGAATCTGCGTCCTTTAGAATCTGGATATGTAACATTAATTAGAAAAGAGTGAATGCTCAATCTGACTACAAGATGCAGAACATGTTTTATGTACAAATTTTTTAACTCCGTATATCTTGTATCCCTATATTCTTGTAAATAATCGATCAAAGAAAAAAACTAGTACCAGCTTTTGGACTCAGTCTGCGCTAACCAGTTGTTGAGTCATAATAAAACCTCATCAAAATAAACTTTTTGCCCATTTCAATATTTTCTCCATACACTGTAATTTATATTCAATGGCTATCTGAATAAGATACAGATTTGTTTGCCACGTTTCTATCACTTGCGACATTTTTCTGTCTGTGTGTTTGTAAAGAGCACCCATAAGTCGATAGTGCAGGTGTCCCTTAAACAAAAGGGTTCAGGTTCGATACCCGGTTTTGTGTACAGCGATTTGCGGAATATACACAAGGGGTCGGTTACACGACGAAGTCTTTTTTCAGCGTGGGTTCTGTATATTTTTTTTTTCATTCGTATAGTAATGTAAAAGCCCTGACGTGTGCTAATAATTTTATAAGATGAAAGGTAAATAACTGAATAAAAAATATACTTATTTACAGCGTTTAGTTTTTTATTATAATTATTAGTGGTACACATACAAACAGAAGGCATTGATTTATTTATTCAAGTAATATAGAACATAATTTTTATCACTCTTGCGGCATAAGTACTAACGCACGCTATTGGAGTTAACAAAGAGCCGTAAACGCATGTTTTAAATTTGAGTGTTGTAAATTATCCACACTGAACTGTGATATTTAACGCACATTTTTTTCAATTTTCGAACACTGCTCGCGAATTATCTTCAACCGTAATGGCGGGTGGTGAGGTATATATACTTTTATCCCGCATTTGTGATAAAAAATAGTACTTATATTGCACTCGTGCGGTGTTGTCGATTGCCCACCCGAGTAAATAAACGCGTCCAACTTCTCTTGTGCGTGATCAATAATTTGTAGTAAGTTGTTGATTACGCACGAGAAACGTTGTTAACGAGTTGCATAATATACTATTGATTATATTATATGATTAATCATTATGGCAGTTACTTATAGTTAGAGTTTTAGTTAAAAATTACATATTAAACACAGTGTGAATACTTACACAGTTACACATTTTTTATTCAATTTAAATAATGATTAAATTAAAATAAGCTAAGGAACCCTAAAATCACATCAAACTTGGCTAGCGTCCATGCAGGCAAATGTGAAAGTCACTATCATCAATCAGCGAAGCATAGTCTATCTAGGTAGAGACCTAGGGCATTGTTGTGACCTTTAGTGCTTGATATTAAACCCTAAATGTATTCATGACAAAGCACTGTGAGAAAGTTTGAATAAAATACAATGTCATGATAATATTTTTTAAATATCTATGGACGCTACATACCACGTCAGTCTGGTCCAGCGTTGCCAGATTTTATTTTGACCAAGTCGGGATTTTGGAATATTTTGAGTGAAAAAGCGGGATTTTGTTGTCAAAAGCGGGACATGGTCAGAAAACGTAGATCATAGGTACATTATGTTTCGTACTGCTTATATCTTATCAGAAATCAAATATGTATCTATCTTCTTATTTGAAATTAACTTACTGTTACGTCATGGTAATACATATAGCAAAATAGCCATAGAAATGATTTTATATTAAAATATCTATTTATACTTATTATATATTTTACCCTATCAATAAATTGTTGAGTCAAACTATGTATCTTCCTGAAAAGCAGGACAAAGCCTGTCCCGCGCGGGACAATTCATTCTGATCTAAAAATCGGGACGTCTGGCAACGCTGGTCTGGTCCCGTGGTAAGTACCCGAAGGTCTTCTGTTACAACACCAGAAAATGGGAAATATAATTACTTCTATACTATACACGTATTTAAGATTTTAATTATATTATACATACCTACATATTATACATACCTACATACATATATTATACATACCTACATACCTACATATTACATACATATATATTTAATAACATCCATTACCCAGGAACAGAGAAAACTTTTTGTTCCTTGGCAGGATTCGAACCCATGACAGCCGGCTTGAGGGCCAATACGAACCTTTGAAAATGGATACGCAGCTCGGGTTAAAAACTCAGTTGCAGTGCGCAAGCGTTCATACAAATTACAGCTTATTCGGTCCGTCAAAAATGTATCCGGTATGGAGATTTTCAAATATCGGATGTAGTGTGTAACGTACCATAGAAATAGTTCAACTGCTAAGACGGACCTTATTTTCACGGACTCAGATCGGATTCGGATCGGATGTAGTGCGGAACCGCCTAGACTAATCTAGGATATTGTATTGAGTCTATAAGTAATTCGGCGAATGCAATTTCAAATTCTCCGTAAGTCCTAATAATATTTTAAACGGTTCTTATTAAATGTTCGTTAGACGGTTTAGCATCATACTTCAATTCTCAAAACCTTCGCAGACAGGTTGGCCTTAATTTGAAAATAATCATGATTTGCACAGAGTAATGAAAGAAGTCAAGCAAAATAAAACTTCATTTTTTCTTAAAACTTAGTATTTATTTCTAAAAAAAGTTACTTCAATACTCACTCATATTCTTTCTAAATCTTCGAAAAATTCCCCCAACGATGAACAGATAAACAACCAATTCGGTTGTTTATCTGTCCATCCAATTGATTTTCGGCATAGAGTTTGTTACAGATTCTGGCCACTTACATTTAAAATACAAATATAGACAACTGTGTCATTATTGTTAGAAAATTTATATTCTTTGCAAAAGCTGATTCCGAACCTTTACGTGTAAAATAAATATATTACTAGAAATTAAATAAACACAAACGTGTTAAATATATTTATTATTATTTTAATTTAAATACACAACAGAGTTAGTAAGAAAGCAGCATAGGGTACTTTTGGTCCTGGAAAATTATCATATTCCTGGAGGAGCATTCTTTTCCTGGCTTTATTATACGCGAGAGAAGCTGCGAGTAATAGTAGGTTATATAGTATTCTAACAATACATGTATTATCGTCGAATATTGTTTTGAAATAAAACTGCAATATTTACACAACACTGCACACTGCAATAAGGATAGATGACCACTAGTTACTCAGATTATAGCGTTTAATTAAACAAACATATAAATAATTCTACTTTATAATATTGATATTGTAGTCAAATGTTCTTCTTTCATTATCACCTCTATGCTATAACTAGTCTACGATGATTCGTCATACGGTATTCTCTCTGATATCGATTTCTCGAATGTATTCTGAGAATGCATACATTTTTAAGAAGTTCAGGATAATATACTTTCCTTTTTAAAATAAAACCCATGGGTATAAAGTTCTTTTATAATTGGTATTAGCAACTAATATTATTATGTGACTGTATGTCTGTGTTCTCTTTGGGTCTTAATTAAGCTTTAATTGATCGATGAAAAATCGCGTTTAGCAAAGCAAATTAAAAAAATAAACATATAATATAGGCGTAAGCGAGGTCATCATTACCTAAATTACATCTGGGAGCACGGAAGTGCCCCGC
Organism: Lepidochrysops patricia; assembly: GCA_018230145.1. Classification (NCBI taxonomy): domain Eukaryota; kingdom Metazoa; phylum Arthropoda; class Insecta; order Lepidoptera; family Lycaenidae; genus Lepidochrysops; species Lepidochrysops patricia. The sequence goes on from DWAK01000178.1 coordinate 11,958, forward strand.
GAGACATGCCTAAGTATATTTTGTTTCTATTTTAGGCGGAACAACGTCTGTCGGAATCTGCTAGTCTAATATATAAAATTTTCGTATCACAGTATTAGTTACCATACTCCTCCGAAACGGCTTGACCGATTCTTATGAATTTTTTTACGCATAAGTATTTTTTTTTCTATTTAGACAGAACAACATCTGTCGGGAGAGCTAGTTTACGTTAAAATTTTAGTCTACACGAAAAAAAGGAACCTTCATTGAAAGTCGTTTAATACTAAGCTTAACTTACGGAATTGCATTCGGATTCGTTACAACCGAACATTTCCATATTTTCCGTTAGGCATTACTTACCCCAGAGGCTAGAAAAAGTGAAATTCTTTAGGCATTACGTCATAGGTTCAGCCGTCCGTAACAGCGTTACGTGAAACAAAAAATGCGGGCGTATGACTCATATCACCGTTGTAGAAGTGACCATGCCGTGGGAGCTTTCCCGGATAGTCCTGAGAATTTTAAAATATGTAATAATAATCCTTATATATCATAAAACAAAGTCCCCGGCCGTGTTTGTCTGTATGTCACGGATTTTCATGCGGTTTTCGCTAAACGATAGAGTGATTCTTCTGAAAAGTATAATTTGTTTAGTTTTGTGTATATTTGGATAAAATAATATATGGAAAGTAAGAAGAGTCTGGAAGCTTTGAACGAACCCATGTGAAGCTGGGGCGGGTTGCTTAATAAGTAACTTAATAATAATAATTTCATAATAACATTATTGTTATAGTAGTAGGTAGATATGGTTTCAAAAACTATAGTGTTTCTTAGGTAGTTGTCACCCTTGATGACATATATTAATAGTTTTAATTAGTTTTAAACTATTAAAACTAATTTAAAATATTAATTTAAGACTACATAACTATGTAGGTATCTACATAATATTGTTATTTTGCATATTTTATCGACAACATAACGTTTACGCGGCGTATAGGCGTTAAATATGAATCAGCTTTTGCTTGCGATTTCGTCCGCGTGTACGAGTTACTTTTGAATAACACTAAAAGAGAATGCTTATAAATATATGGAATCCCGTCTCATATTGCATTAAGACCAAACTTGGTTTTTTACAGTCTATGATTATCATATTAGCTCCTATAAAAT
>DWAK01000179.1:0-13099 GCA_018230145.1 Lepidochrysops patricia
GTAGTATAATCATACCCCAAAGTTATCGGAAACGGTCTAATTACACCCTGTATATGTAGGTACTAGTTATAGGTATCAACCACAAAGCTACGCCACAGCCACGATGCTTTTGCAAAAAAACGCTAAATTGCTGGATTGATTCTAAACGTAAACTGTCTTACCGCGATAGCGCCGACAGTTCCACCCGTCGTGCTCCTCCGGAACCACGTTTGTTTCGTGTTGACGTCCATGAAGGTAACGATGCTGCCAGCCGCCCAGCACACCACGGCGTCGTCGCATGCGCACAGATTGAAGTACTTGAGGCAGTTGTAGCCGTACGAGTGTCTTCGAGAGAATAGGAAAGTATTTTGTACCTAAGTATAGCATTGTACAACCATACCACGTCGCAACGATAAAATTCAGTCAACCAGTGGTTATGCGTGGATGGTGTCGCTGCAGCCTTTTGTAGTTGCGATGTGGTCGGCTACTAGTTCGCTAGTGGTTGCGATGTGGTCGGCCATTAGTTCGCTGGTGGTTGCGATGTGGTCGATATCACACGCAGTCGACAACGACTGCAAAATGTAGTACCTACATGTGAACAGTCCTACTCATTTACTATACGAAATTTACGCCCGACCACGTGGTGTGATTGTGGTTGTGGTAAGGACGTAGCCCATTGGGTATTATACCTATGAACATAAAGACTTTAATAGTAAATAAGTACATACTTAATACCTATTCAACATTACCTATGACTTGTGCGTACCTAATGCAAGTACAAAATATTATAAGTAACAACTTTTTATAAAATGCCTAACTATAGAGTTTTTTAATGTTGAGTCTACGTCATGATGGTGAATGTTGAGTCTACCACAAGATCAGGCATCCGTCGAGAAGAACTAGTATAAATGAAACTCAAGATGGTCCAATTTTAAACGTGGTTGAGCGGCGGTATTATCAAAAGTTAGTAGGTACCTACATAGGTAATATCCAAACAAAGAGATCGAGGGGAAATGAAGATAAAGTGGATAAAGTAGAAAAGGATAGGTACTCGAATTGGAACAAATTTTCCGGCAACGTGGCGTCCAGGCTGGTTACGGCGCCGGACACGAAGTCGTCAGGGTCGTACTCCGTGAGGAGAGAATCCGCGGTCTGCTCCTCATCTCCATCCTCAGTGCCCTCGTGCTCGGCTTCTAGGATGTAGCCAATAAAGATGAGATGTCCGAAACACTTTAGCTTATTTCAACTGACAAATTCCATATCTACCTACATAATATTTTGACAAAATAATAGTGCTGAATATAGGTAGATAAATATTACTTTAAATATGTTCTGAAAATACCTACCCACTATCGGCCATTGCTCATGCCTCATTTAGTGCCCAGAACTTAACAACAGATTTATTTACCAAAATTAAAAAATTTACCTTCAAAATCTACTGGTTCGATATTCGTCATCTTTGAAATCACGTTAAATACCTAATACCCTTGAATATTAGAAAATAATAGGTAATAATATTGTCATAATGCAGCTCTACGTGTACAGCTGTCTACGCCTTGTCCGGTATAAAAAACTATATAAAGCAAAATATCGGTTGCCAAGTTACTAACAAAAAAGTTTGATTAAATTAGTAGGAAGGTAATTTACTTTTTAGTCCCAAATGAATGATAATTATAATTACTTATATGCTCCGACGTTTAAAAGTCTTTCATTTTTAAGGTAAACACGATATTTGATTATAATTTTACTATAGATAATTTAAAAAAGCAAAGACATTATAATTAAGCATCGCTTATAAAAAGCAGCTATAGACACACAGCAGTTGTGTCACTAAATGGAAAGCATCATGCAGTGTTGTCTAGGTAACGGTTTTGAAATTTGACTTGATAAATGACAATGATATGACCCCTCCTCCTGTCATATATGTCAAATTGAAGTTTGCAGTTTGCGCACTGTTTTGTAACTTTTGCATACAAAATCGACTTTAAACTTTACATAGGTACTTTTTACAGTAATAATAAATCGATAGTGAGTATTAAAAATGTCCCAACCTTACAGAAAAGCTGCGTTGAACCTATACAAAACAGTGAGTTATTTTGTTAGTTAGCTAGATTTTCTATAATTTTATTTTCGCACGTAAACAATGTTCAAATAATTATCATTGTCATTTTTAGCTGTTATTTCTCGGTAGGGACTGGCCTCAAGGATACGATCTGTTTCGAAAGAGGTTACATAAAGTGTTTTTAAAGAACAGTGACGAAACCGACCCCGAAAAGATACAAACCATGATTAAACACGGAGAATTTGTTGTGAAGGAGATCGAAGCCCTTTACAAACTGAAGAAGTACCGAGCCCTGAAGAGAAGGTATTACGATGACAGTTAAGTTTAGTTAAAAACGCATACTCAATTCAATTTGTTATGCTCTTGTAAGTTTCCTATATCAATACCAACAGTTTACAGATTACACAATCAAAAATGTTGGGGAAATACATTAGGTAAGTAGGTACTTAAGTAATTATGTTTTTTCTGTTTCAAGTTGCAATTTTAAATTTAGTATTTTATATAATTGAAATGTAAAAAAAATATACAGAAATAGATTTTCCCAAAATATCAGATTGAAATTTTAATCTGTAGTTTTTGTAAAATTAAACTGTTGGTATTGATTTAATCAACAATAAATGGTGCTATAGTATCTATGTAGAGTAAAGTATAGACATACAGTTTTTAAAGACTGAGAATATTAAGTCTGTAAAATGCACCACAAAAAGTTACCATTAAATGTAACATACTTTATTAAAAACAAACTCTGTGATATCCAGTGAAAAGTGGAATATAAATTACTAGTTGAATGTTGTTATCACTGTTTTAATATTTTTAACACTGTTTTAATACAAGTTTCAATTTGAATTTCTGATAATATTGCTCAACATACCTGTAATGTAATACTAAACACAAAATGAAATTGTTTTGTTGATATAGGTTTTTAAATAAAAATACATTGTTTCTATGTAATTATGTATTATAGACATTTTTATAGTTTACATAATACATTACTGTTATAAACTAGATAAATAATAACAGTTTGCTTAAAGACATCTCTAAATAATTTAACACAATGTGGAAATCGTTTTCATTAATGTTGCGAGTGATATGATTATATTGTGATTTTTTAAATCGAAGCTATGTACATTTTATAATTTGTATAGTAATAAAATGCAGTTTCAAATGTATTTTATATTTTAAAGCAATATAAATAGTTGTATATAAAATGTACTCAATCGTCACTAAAATCTAACCGTTTAATCCTGCAAACCATAACTTTGCAATGGGTATTTAAAATATATTTGTAATATATCAATTAAACTCTTTTATTAATATATTTTCAATAACTTTTTTGATTATTTTCCTTAAAACATACCTGACCCATTATTTATATATCTATTGTAATGCACATACTATATAAATTACATGTTGTGGAATGTTGCAATGTAGCATGTGCTTATTTATACTACCTAAGAAGAAATTAGGTCTACTGAATTAAACGATTTGCAATGTCATTTTAACCACAAAACAACTAGGTAGTAGGTAGGTACACATAATATAATAAACAAGTAGGGTGCTAGGTTGTCAATGCTTTATGTAGAATTTCAAATAACTCATTGTTACATGTAACATAAATAATAATCAGTATAAAGTATATTATCACCAAAGTCATTAAAAACCTTCACAACTACCTTGAAATTTTTATAGGAGCAGGAAAAATATTTAAACTCAGAAATAACTTGAACTTTTCTTGAACTACATATATCTCTGGATGATTGGCAACATTTCCTATAGTACATTTTTAGCTAACACTTTGTCCACAAACGACGACAGTCCATGCAAGTAAGCCAATTTCTCTACTGATTGGGTACATTTATTCTAACATTGCTTATCCGTCCTCATAATAAACATCAATCTCAAATACCAAAATAATTTCAACATTTTCAATACAACTATCAAATTCGTAAATTTTTCAATAATAATAAATAAACGATTTTTTTCATTCGATCCAAGGTCATATTTAATGATAAACAAATCTTGGATATTCTGAGAGTATGTACCTATCAGTGTTTCAGTGTGTATTTGCTAGCTCATATTATAGAGCATTCTTTATTTGTATTGATAAGAAATTTACCTCACCCTTTTATGTGTATGGTACAGAATGTACTTTACATAATAATACATATGTCAAAATCAATAGGTTAACACTTTGTAAGCCCACTCACCACTGTATTACAGTTTTAAGGTTAATTACTGTCCCATGATTAAGTAAGGGTCAGGACATTAAATATAATATTATAATTCTTATTATACAAGTTAAGTTATAGAATTAAATATTATTATCTATATTATTGAACTTTATTATCGATAGAATTTTAGTTAACTAGTAGTCAACTAATATATATTACGCAAAGTTAACATTGTTTATCATATCTTGAAAGACGTTGCGACACAAATGTGTATGTATGCATAATATTAATTCTCAAAAAAGGTAATAAATATTAATAAACAAGCCGATACACTTTCATATCTCTCTGTACGTCTGTTTGTAGACGGAAACGACGTACCTTATTTGTAGCAAAATAAAATTACCTATGTAACAAAACGTGTATTATATTATTATGTATGATGGGTACGGAATCGAAGTGAAAACGGTAAATGATAATGAAACCTTAGTCGAGTAAAAACCTTAACGTCCCTATTATAATATACGGAATGAACCACAAGTCTACTCTGGTGTTGGTGCGCCAAGCCCTCGTCTACCCGCCTACCCGTCTACCCGCCTACTCTAACGGTGATCGGTAGTTAACACGTGATTATATTATATACACAATATTACGATTGAGATGAACAACAGTCAAGCAATACTAGTCATCGTACACTCACACCGAACGCTTTCGTTACGTCTAGTCACTAACTTCAGTTATACAAGTCAGCGATCTGCCTCGAATAGATATAGACAGATTATGAAAGTAAATTTCAACAATAACATCAAAAATAGATACGACTGTACCTCCATACATCTAGTCTATGTCGCACGCGTCGACCTCTAAAGACCTAAAATTACACGCCGGTGGACCGCCCTGGGGTACGCCTAACTTCAAATCTTTAAAGTGGACGCGTACAGTCAACGATACAAGTTTATATTGTAGCAAACGCTCGTAGCAACAAGATATAAACTACAGCAAGTACGGAATCTAAATGGGTTAACCGCTTACCTACTAGTAAACGAACCTATAGTTAAACGATGAGAGGAGAACTTAGAAACGGTAGCCTACCTAGCGAACGAACAGACTCAAACGATTAAGTAGAGTAATGAGTACGATAGGCCAAATTGTTCCTCGCAAGAAGAAAGAATATAACAAAATGAAAATATCTCTAGAGGGAACGGGTGAGTAGGTATCTACACAAGGCCGAGTCTTCTCGAGAGGAACACGATTTACATTAGAAGGATATCATAGTCATAACAATTACGTGGTAGTAAAATAGAATGTTAATAAATTTAACAGGATTTAACTTATTTACATAGCTTCAACTCTATAAAGTAAACGTAACACGAACGTAGTGATCGTACTTAACGAGTAAAGTAATTTTAACATTTATCAAAGCTGATTAACTAAAATAAAAAAAAACGACTAACTACTTGGAATCGGTGGACAACATAGTATTTACAAATTACAATTCAAAACATAAAACATAAACGGTAGAAGTCTACGATAACACGAAAGTAGGTACTAAAGTCTGAGATTATCGAATCAAAGAGATCTCGAGATCAATATACTCTTCCGTCGACTTAAGTTAAGGAGAGAAGTGGAAAATGTAACTTTAGTCATAAGTTGTTGAGTCGATTTGAAGTTAGATAGATCTGAATTCAACGAAGTCTAATTGGACGTAAGAATATATTAGGATCTCGTAAATTAGCGTGAACTAATTAAATTACACAAGGCGTTACTTCGATCTTCAACTCCGAGTTGTCTTCCCTCTCCTCAGCTACAAAGGAAATGATCAAAGTTCAAACGTTAGATCATATCTAAAAGTGTATAAAACTGGTTATTTATATTGACAATAGCAACTAACCTAGGTATTATGCAAATGTTTGCTGCTTAGAAACTTATTAAGTACGTAATCCATTAAAATTACTATAAGTACCTATATAAATTATTCTGATATCCAACTTGACTAGTGACTACATATCTGATATGGTTCCAATTAGTCGTATTTACATTGATATGAGTTTACCTTCGTGGATGATTTAGTCCTTCTTCTCGCCGTCCTCAGGGTCCTTGAGCGTGTGCCACTGTGCGATAGGGCGGCGCGGGCTAGCCAGCATGTCAGACCAGTGGCGTAGCTCCGTGCCCGACGCGTTGTAGCCCAGTACCACTTTACCGATGGGCTCCGAGGTGCCGATGCGGTCGTAGTCCACCACGGTTACCACTAGATTCACCTTCTGTAGTTTCGGGGGAACACATTAAAATGATCTTGGTTTGATGATGTCTTGTTGATGAAAAACGAATGGAGGGATTTCATTAAATTAAGTTTATTTGTTGTTTGGATTAGTTAACATCTAAGGGAACAAAACTTTCTGCTACGTGAGCTTGGCATTCGACACAGATGCGGGATGTCTACGTTAGGGTAGGAATAACTTACGATATTCCATCTATCAGGGACATAGGTGATGGGAAGAAAATAATGGGGTCTTACCTGAGATGTGAAAAAAAATATAGATAGAAATTAAACTAATTTAAGATTCACAAGAAGAACAAGAGACTGGGTTCTTGAAGCCATACAGAAGGTAATTACAATTTGAAGTCACCAAATTGTAATGCAGTTACGAGGGGAGATTAGAGACACCACTTAGAGTTTGAAGGAGTGTTGACAAAGCAAACTTGGTGGACTTAGAAACACCCCAAAGAATGAGAATCCTCATCCGTGAAGCTGCAAACGGAGCGTCTGGTCACGGGTGAACATCAACAGTCTACGGGACGAGTCTAACAAGTTTAACTTTCTCAACAAGAAGAGTGGGGAATGAGCAGGTGTAGAAGGGAGCTTTGGCTGTTCTGGTAAACATTGCATCGATTATCTCTAATTTATTTTTAACGTGAAATAACTAATTATATGCTAAAAGGATCAGTTTACACCGAATCTTGATAAAATGAGATGTGTCGTGGCGATGCCTAAAGCGATACAAAAATGAAGTGGTAAATCTATTTCACCCAACAATTTTGTATTTCTTTTATGCATCGCTGCGATGCATCTAATCTCGTCTTATTTCTATGTGACATACATTATTTTGACATAATTAAGTTACTTTACTACCATATCCAATTCGAATAACATATTTAGCCAAAGAACGACACAGGTAACACACATAGGGTATAGGGCATAGGCACAGTAGATATAGGTTTAGGTAACATCAAGGGTAGGCAGGCAAGGAAACAAGTGGTAGTCTGCATTTTTACAACATTGAAACACAACACCAATTCGCACAATGTCAGGACAATGAGAAGCAGCAGGTCGATACACTTGCAATCCATCACAAATTCGGAAAAGTGTTCGAAAATGTTGTCATTTTAATAGAATATTTCAAAGATATTCAAAAATTAAATGAAACATATTTTTGTAAACTTTCCCGAATTTATGATAAATTGCAGATAATAGTTAATTGAGCTGCTGATCTCTAATGGCGTGAAATTTCTGGTGAGCATTGTCATGACGGTGTGCGGGAACATCCAATTCTGTTGCAATCTCGGCTCGTACCTGTATTTGTTCGAATGGTACTTCAAAAGTAAATGACTCGTTGTAATATGGATTCAATGTGCATTTCTTGATACTCGTTTTCTTCTTCTTGAGACGTTTGCCATTTTGCATGAGTGCTATTTTTACGTACGGATCTGTGGGGCCGCGCCGACGCAGGATATGAAAGAAAAACACGCCGAATTAGTATTTATACTTTTAAATATGGTCTACATAATTGTAGTATCGACAGTAAATTGTTAAGTGTTCAGACTCATGTGAATGTATCTACATTACTAAGCGCACAGATGTTTACCATGTAGTGATATTATGTATTTACAAAAAGCATGCGCCTGCTTATCATTATAGAGCTTTAGTTATATGATAATTTTACTTATCACTCAACGTTATTTTGTTAAACTACATGCTCAGTAAATAAATCTATTGAATCTTTACTATCTATTTTTTTTATTCTTTAAGATAAGCATAATCTAGCATAAAATTGTATGCGCAGTAGTAATATCAGTAAATTTACGATTTGTTATTGGAATCGATTTTCGAACTTCTTAACTCTAAATACGTGTATCAAACTAATAACTCTAAGGAATTAGAAAATCGAAACCAATGGACGGACAGATCTGGCGTACCTTTTTACCTATATTTAAGATCCAAAAGTGGAACACCGGATTTGTATATCACTTTAAAATGCAATTATAATAAAATGTAAAAAGTAGGCGGTGCTTGATAAATGAAAAATTAGCAGCTCTTTAATTGATTATTTGAAATAATCTGCAGAAAAAAATGTAATCATGCAATACCACACTGTAAAAGTCACTAAAACCGTAATTTCACAACTTAAAGTCATAAGAGCACCTGTAAATAAATTGTTAGTAAGTGTAAAGAGTAGGACAGTAAGAGAGTGCTTTAACATGTTTACACATATCCCGCAATTACCTGATAAGCCACCGACGTCCATTTTCTTGAGGTTCTTAGCTTCCAGGATGACGACAGTCAGTTTTCCGGCGGTGGGCACGTATCGGAGCGAGAAACATATGTCTCCCAGCTTGTTATCCTGTAATACACATCTGTAGTTACATCAAGAATATAACCACTACGCGCTTTCACTATCGCAAACCTCAAAAATATAATTTAGATGTACTTCATCTATGTAAAGCAACGTTTGTACTTTCAAGCATTAATCTGTTCATCTAGTGTTTCAAAGAGTGTTTTATTTGTGTTGTTTATATTCTGGTATCGGACTGTGACTATGAGATACAATAGGAGGTGTTCGGGGTAGTTCAGTAGAGGGATATAAATAAAATATGGAGCAGCGCGGCGCAGGGCGGACAGGGTTTCGTTTGTTCGGGAGACAATAAATTAAATAAAACAGTAGCTTCGTGTCACCTAGAAGCAGTTATATGGTTATCGGGGTATCGACGTAGCTTATCAGCAACTAATGACGTTAGTGAAACACCAAAACCAATTTACAGATATAGCTGCGAATGAATTCACAAACGGTGAAAACTCAATGCCTAAGCTACATCGTTCTGATAAACTACGACGACTGGTAGAGGATACAGCACAAAAAGTCGTCAGACAGGTAGCCTTATACCTTGCATCTATTCGGGGTCATAGTCATTACGTTTTAAATAACGTTTTAGCATTTAGATGACATCTCATCTAAAACAGAACACTGTACAAACACCTCGAACACAGGACACTAGAGGACGTGAAAACAAACAAATATTCCACATCAAACCTACGTAATACACAAAGCGTAACTGTCTGCACTCTGTAGATCGGGGCGCATATTACGATCTGTTGCCGAAATGTAGCCAATATAATATGTAACACCCAGCTCAGATCACACCGCTCCTGACTCCTGCGTGAAGCGGCCCTAGATGCGTGCTTGCTGTTCTCCGAGGAACCCATTTTAGAAACAGATCGCAATCGTCTAGCTCAACATGTACTAAGAATTACACAAATCGTGCAAACACATAGGTCCGCGAGGGAAGCGGCGAACGGTTCCCGGGCGGACCGTCATACCTACGTCAGTTCGGGGCACTCCACAGCAGACACTACGTACTCACGATACAAGTCACGTAAAGTTTAACCTACAACGATCGGAGAACACAAAAAACTTTATTGCTCTCCTAGAATACCTGACGCAAAAAATGTTATAAATGGAATAAAATTGTAAGCACAATAATAAGTATTATTAAATTAGGAGATACTTTGTTGAAGTATGTTAGGTTTAAAAAAAGAAGACACTCCGATAGTTGTTGGTTTCAATTTGGAAATATACACAAAGTTAAAGCTAAGCAGTGTAAATAGCATTAAAGAAGTTGTTAAAAGCGTTCTTCACTTTATTTAACAACTTCAAACTCGTGGGCAAACTATTAAAATTATTCAACTGATGACACTTTTAAATTCATCACTAACAAAATGATCACAAAACCCAAGAACGCTTTTAAAGCTTACAGCCACCTAATTAATAAATAATAATATAGAATTTACTGTAGTAGACATTTTAACATTATTTTAAAATCAACACAACAAATAATACTTTAATATTCGAATATTTTGTGTGAGTTACATTTTGTAGAGTTTACGTTTCAAAAAGTTATAATATCTATGGAAAGAGTAATCTCAAGCCACAATCTTCCTTTGTTGGCCAAAAGTGGATCTGTAACACATTTGATAAATTAATTATTTAAATAAAAACCTTTATTTATACATTATATTAAATAGAATTAATCGTTGGTTATGATGAATATAGTTTTAAGCCTCTGCTTTTAATTTTAAACCAACAAGTAGCACACACAACTGAAGCGAGTACTAATTGTACTGCCTACGTAAATACGCAAGAGGCTGTAGCCACAAGATACAACACAAGAGGTACACAGAGGGATACCGTGCGGTGGTGGACAACAGTCAATACGTGAGACGTCACAGTTCCTGTCCTTGATTAACCAATCGTTATGATAGATTTAAATTATCGTCCAAATCCGATGGTGCCTCAAAGACATCACAAGAAAAACCGAACATGCAACATTCCCCAGCCGCTATGTAAATCGTGTTGGATGGATGAAAACAATATAAATAAATAAATAAATGTGATATAATGGACGATGACAGGTTTCAAGGTGATGACAATAATTATTACTGGATAAATCATGTATTATTTTACACTTATGCTGCCTACGATTGCGCCGTTCGGTTCGGGTAGACGACCAAATTTAATTATTATTGGGTGATCGGCCGAATATTTGTTTCGGTACGTTAATTTTTAATAATATAATACATTTTGATGTGTCTCAAAATAATACTTACGTGAATGATCATTTCGTTTTTGAAGCGGCATGCAAGATTGTTCGGGACACAATCAAACACAGCCAAGCAGAGCAGAGAAAATATGTAGAAAAGAGAAAAAACCAAGTAAATACATTTTGCTGTTAAAATTAATTCCTTGAAAAATAAATAATCGACTCAATCCACAGCGAGGCATCTTGATCGTTCGTGCGTGGCGGGCTAGCTGCCAGCCGCCCCCCGATGTCGGCAACGTCAAGAATCCTCCGCTTATACAAGTGCAGTAAATTTAAAAATTACCCATCCTTTTGGCGAATTCCAAACGACGTTTATAAAACAATAAAATAGAAAAATGTCTAAATACCATTTGGTAAGGCGACTTCGCTAAAAGAATGGAAAATAAATAATGCGGTGCTGCTAAAACACTGCTCTTAAACGGATACGGTTCTCATGTAAATACTGCTCAATGCCAAGTTCCACTTAATGCTCTGTGTTTTAACAGTCCATTCTAAGCTAAGAAAAAAGAATGAAATAGTTTATTCGACTTATAATATTTTGCGGACCTAAATCGTAAGATTTGCAAAGTTCTGTTAGATATTTAGTCTTATAATCAAATGCGTAATGTGCATTCATGAGAGTAATGTACGTCACGATCATGTACGTAGATGATGTGTGTAAACCGACGTTGTTGATGTGACCTGGGTGTAACAGTTACAGTGGTGAAGTGGTCGATTCACCGAAGTTTTTCGTCGATATACCTGGTTTAGGTATATCCATTTTTGGTTTGATCCTATATTTTGAAATCAGAAATTATTGGCACAACTACGCTTGATCGTTCTCTTTGTAGTCAGCTGAAAATAAACTCCTGTAGATTATTTATTTCTATGACATCGTATAGGATTTATCATAAAATATATCTCAAAGAAGTGTTAAAGCGAAACTGTTCTACGATAAGTGTGGTGTATTGCAGTAGTGTATGTATCGGTTCTCGCACCTGTCCGCCTTCGCCCTCCACGCTCTGCAGCTCTCGCCACTCCTCGATGGTCTGCGCGAGGTCTACTTGACACAACGGTACCTTCACCTCGCCGATCTGGTCGTGCTTCGAGAACCGATCGAAATCGAAGATAGCAAACACAAGGGTTTTGTTCATTGCATCGGCGTACGGCACGCTCTAAACAAAGTTATGAATCAGTATTTTTAAAGTGCGACATATTATAATATATTATTATGTATTATTATATACACTGGACGAAAAAAAATATAAAGGGTGAAAAGCTTACCTTAAACACGAAGGTTTCGTTGAAAACGGGACTGAGCGTCTTTCGATGCACTTTGGTTTCAAACTTCTTCTTCTTGTCGGGCAGAAGGTAGACCTTGACATAGGGATCGGAGGTCCCGCCCATGTCCAGAGCCGGCAGTTCCTCGGCTTGGATCACCGTCACCGATAGACTGTTACTGTTAAAGTCATATTCCAGCTGGAAAGGCAAACTAGTATCAAATTGTGTAAAAGTGACTACACTTACTATACACAGATGAAAAAGGATGACTAATGAAATTGCGAACCTTTCCTACTCTATGAATGTAACTACTGGAGATTACGAGATGATAAAACTAAAATTTTGCAATGATAGCTATAAATCGCATTCGGAAATCGGAATACAAAGTACCTTCTGTTTTTCGTAAGTTTCGCAATTACACTCATAAAATCCCGGCCGCTGGTCGCTTGTGCTTTACCTTGTATTGGAGCTTCCCTAATTTCTGCTCCTCTTTTTTCTCCTCGCCGTCGTCCGGCTCCTCGGCGTTCTCAGTCAGCTCCTCCATGTCCGGCTGAACCTAAATGCACGTCCCGCGGCAAATTTCACATGAATAAAATAATTCTTAAAATTAGAGAGTTCTAACTCGTACTGCACTTATGATAGCGTCTTATCTAAATAATATCTGATTATCTATTACATATTATCTTATAATATTGTTCGTAATTCAAGGTGTCTACTTTGATGACGGTACCTTTTCTTTGTATGCCGACCCAAGCAG
>DWAK01000180.1:0-13084 GCA_018230145.1 Lepidochrysops patricia
AGAAAAAGAAATACTGCATGAATAAAATAAAAAATAAATAATTATAATTGCATAAGCAATAGGTATGCAATAGCTTTACCGCGGCAGTCCCCGAGTGCCACACGTCTATTTTTTTTTACATGAGTAGACTATTAAAATAATGAATGATAGAGAGCGTCAATAAAAAATGGCTTACAGGCTACAGCTGGAAACTTTCCGAAGCTCGAAAATGCAAATTGTGTCCAATTTCACGCTCAACGGGAATTTTCAATTTATTTACACAGCAATTTAATATCGCAACATTTAAAGGAAAACATACTTTTTACTTTACATTTACGTAATTAAAATAACCTGTAAGTAGGTACCTACATAAATTACACCCGTATTCATGAACATTACTTACATAAGTAATGATTTTTCAATTGTCAGATAACAATAACCTACTATAGTAAATGTCAATATCAAAATATGAGAGATATGAATGACAACTGAAATAGGTACTTTGCACGGCAATGTTCATTAACTTAGGAATGTAATAATGGAAGGAAAAAAGGACATCTTCTATACCCAATTCTTCTATATCTACCTTATTATATATACTTATTATAAGTCGAGCTAAAGTAGCACATTTTTCCTGCAGTTTGAAATAGAAAGTCTACAAATCACCTTTAACTTAAATTCTTCACTCAGTTCAGGCTAAAGTAATTTAATTTCTCGTAAATCAGTCTCTGAACACTTTTAAACTTTATTAAAATGTAACTTTGACAGTGTTAAGTATCTATTGAAGGAGTTATTTCATCATCATTATCTCTACTTGACTCATAAGGACCTACATCTTATACATAATATGAAATACCTATAGTAGGTACCTACCTCGATCGTGGAAATTCCAGACACATTATATATTTATTTGTTATGCGGTAACCGGTTACCGCTTGGGGCTTGAAGGGTTATGTTACTTGGTGGTGAAAGCAAAACACTTTGATATACTACAGAGTACAGACTGATTGAGCATTAGACCGCTCAAAAACGTCGAAGAAAATAAAGGCTAACTGTTCAAATTTATTTGCGTTATATTGAATGAATTTGTATACCTAACATGACGCGAGTGTAAGACAAAGCGGTCACGCAGACAAGCATAGAAAACTTGGCCTGTTTTTGCGCTGTCATTTATTAGGTGAAGCTAAATTAATTGTAGTAAGTATATTATCAAAGGCAAAACGCTTATGATACTTAACAACTGAGGGCTAAGATATACGAGTATTTAGGTACCTAGTATCTAATCTATATCTTGTAAAAAATACCAAATCAGCTTCTAATAAACTCTGAAGTCTCTTGGGTTTTACTCACTTAACCCTTCTTTGCCAAAGTCATTGGAGTAGAAAAAAAAATGGGTTACTCGGAATTGGGGACTCTCCAAAACTTTATTACGTAGCGACATAATCGTTTTATATAGAACTAGCTTTTCCCCGTGACTTCGTCCGCGTTTAACAGTGGGTGTCTTTGAGACACGTAAAAATATGTTCCCGTCGGCGTGCATTCCGCGCACACGTTTGTTATGACTGCTCCGCTCCTATTGGTCGCAGCGTAATATTGTTATATAGCCTAAAGCCTTCCTCTATAAATAGACTATTTAACAAAGAAAGAATTTTTCAAATCGCACCAGTACCTACTTCCTGAGATTAGCGCGTTTAAACAAACAAACAAACTCTTCCGCTTTATAAGATTAGTACGTAGTAGTAGCAGTAGGTACCTAAGGCATGTTTTTCGTTAAATGTTCCCTATGAGACAATGTCTTCCTGTTGGGATCTACTTAAGTACATCTGCACTTTATTAAGAATTAAAAAGATATGCCTACAATAACTATTGGAAAGAAGAAAATATTTCGTGTGGTGATAAAAAAACTTAGATAGTAATAATATGTTGTACCTATCACTTGTTAGTAGTAGCTTTCGTGTTTTACATAGGTACACAATATTATAATCATTCTACATCCTCCAAACTCAATAGTAGTCACTCATCTATTATAATAATGCTAGAGACGAAATTTTAATTGAATACTTACCGTACTTAAATAAATTATTTGCACCTACCTTATTAAGACATTCGTGTTAACGTTGTATCATTACCTATGTAGACCGTACTCTATTTACTACATCCGCTTTTTATGAACACAGTTTATGTTCCCATAAAAAAGAGAAAAAATTATGTTAATAAACTAACTCGGCATATAAATTTAAAATTTTCATCTCTTTATTGTAATTTAATTTATGAAAATCCTTTGTTCATGGCTAATGCGCTGCGATATCATGCGATTTATTCGTAAATATCGATTGCTACAGGATAATTTCATATGAAAACCTGTATAAAATCTTATTGACAGCTGAGATTGCAAAATATTTAATCGAGACAATATTATAGAGTAGGTAGGTACTTAGACACCTACTTAGGTTAATTTACCTATAAAATAAATACTTACCTTACTTACCTACATAGGTAATAAGAAGCTAAAGTTTCTTAATCAAAGGAACCCCTTTTATAATTATTAAACAATAATAATAATCATTAAGATACAGTAATAATAGAATGAATTGAAATCGCAAATTGAATTTCTAGCGATATCTAATTAGCGATGTTTAAGGCGAGGCTACGTCGGCGACGAGGCTAAAAGTTTTAATTTCTTTAAGAATTCGGAAAGTTGAGATTGTTTTCCCCGATCAAAGTGGCTGGAGACCTTGAGGGGGGGAGGGCGAGGGGCGGAGACACCAGCAACAGGTCGGGAGATGAAATCGATATGGAGGCTGCGCGGCTCATGCGCCCTGAGACCCACCGACACCATGCAGCGCCTCATCCTGCTCGCGCTGTCATTTATCAGGCCAGGTACGTAAATAAAAACATTTCAGACCCCTAAAAGTGATAATTTCTGACCATTGTACCCCGTGAAATGAATACACGCAAGTGTTAATTATTGCCTTGATTGTAAACGGTGTAAATAGAGTTCAGTTTTGTATGCTTTGTACGAGGAGAAGTGTCAAATCAGTGCATTGTTTATGGTTCTGTCAAATCGTCCACAGACTACACTTTTGTTTTTGTTAGGGAAAATTCCAACTCGAAATGTACCTTGAAAATTTGCCTCAACAAGAAAGTAATTAGAAGGACCTCAATCGCTTTATTCTTTGTTAACTAACTAACATAATATACTTACTTAAATATAAATACTTAATAATGTAAAAAATATAGGTTAACGTCTAGTGTAGGTAACCTAGTGTCTCTACTAAAGGTATTTTCAGCTGTAACTGCACCAAATACCTATTTAACTGCACTGAAATAACAGGGCCTTCTATTTTATTGAGGCCTATTGATTTTCAAAGCATCGTTTTTAAATAAACGATAAACCACACTTTTATGCATTAAATAAAGTATAATCATAATAAAATGAACAATCACCATTTCTAACGAACAAGGAAGGTATAGAAAGGTACTTTTCAACAACAAAGGCGTAGCTTCGTAGTTTTCTTTTATCAGGGGTGCACAATATTTCATTTTTAACCGACTTCATCTTTAAACTGGTAACCATTTCCAGGGGTGTGCGACCTTCTGCGCGACAGCGTGCACGTCACGTCGGCGGCTGCGCGGCCCAACAACGAGCTGTGGTGCTACAAGTGCCTGGCCGAGTACCCAGAGGACATGTGCGCCGATATCCGCCACAACAACTCCGCACTCATACACAAGTGCAACAACGAGCGGCGAGTGTGCATGGCAAGTACCAAGTATAGTCTACTCGCGTTATCGAGAATGAATAGGACTAAAAATATGTTCTAAGCTTCTATCAAGTCTTGCTCTTGGATCATTTCTAGCCAGTCTTCGGGAACCAATGGCAGTTGCTTAAATATGCTGACTCTTATGTAGACATCGCCTACCGTTACCTACCAATTAAAAATATACCTGAGTACATATCAATAAAGGTAGGTATTTTTTTATTGCCTTTATGTACCCACCTAGATACTTATTTAGTTTTTCTCTGATGCAGGTAAAGCGGTTTTCGTACACAACGTCCAATGAGAACTCAACGACGGCGCTCAAAATGTGGGCACTGGAGCGAAACTGCACCAAGAACTGTGTCCCAGGCTGCATCGTCATTGGCGAGAGGACCAAACTCTACGCTTGTACTTCCTGCTGCACCACGTCCCTATGTAACTACGACTCCGGCTCCGAGAAGCTCGTCTATAGCCTCGCCATTCTATTTTTTATTCTAATAGCATCAGTAACGTTATGATCCAGCCCATTCTAAGCTTTGTCCTTCTAAATAGCACAATTGCACATCATCACACCTGGATTATTGCAACTTGACCGAGTTTGCTTTGCTTTTGCATTAAACATGGGTGTGATCCATATCTTAGGACCTCAGAATATAGAATAAATTTTATTTAATAAAATTTTATTCTATATTCTGAGCTTAGGACAAATTATTAAAATTTTATTGGTAGGTAATATTTGCGCTATAACTCCTATGGGCGCCGCGCACCATTAGAAATAAGGATTGCTTCGCAGTTAGGTCCGTGTGCGAGCCATATAATATCTGGATTCTGGATCTATTCTTCTCCACGAATGTTATAGAAACTGCGGTAAAGTAGTTGCGAAACTGATTTTATGTATCTAGTTATTAAAATAAGCTTAATTAAATGTATTATAGGTTTTTTTTCATGTATCCGTCACGTAGTTACGTGCCGATATCTGTACCTTACCCTTTACTTAAGTATTATTATTTATTGAAATACCTAATTTACCGATTCTTTTTGAAAACGGATGACCAAGTACCTTCTTACTAAAATACTTATTTAGTTTGTTGGATAGAAAAACTAGTTATGTACATAGGTATACTAAGATTTACAAAAATTGTACTGTCATGCCAGGTGTATGCTAAAATGTGCTAATTAATTCACAGAACAAAGATTAATTTAACTAAATTTTCATTAAAGAACCTTAAATGTGTAGTTATCTTTGCATAATTCAAAGAAAATATGGCTGCCACTTCATCATACACTATTTGCAGCCTTACAAGTTACAACCTTGAACCCATAATTATGTACCTACTTAAAATTGAAAGAAATAAAAAATTAAAAGGCAATTGCGTTTTATTATATATAAGTTATTTTATTATGAATAATCAATGTACAGAAATAAATGCAATCAGTAACTTGCAACTTAGAACAGTTTAATTCATTGGAATGACCCTCAGTATTCAAATGGTTTATTTTTAAACTAGGAAGGTTTTCAGGAGGACATCATAATATTATTATTAAACTTAAAGTATCATTTTTATGCATAAATATTACAATAGTAATTAAATTAAATCTGGCCACAGTCAGCGATGACAACTTTCTTTGATGGCTTGCCAGACTGGGATCCCAACGATTCAACCTTCTTAACAACATCCATGCCCTCAATTACATTGCCGAAGACGACATGCCTGCCATCCAACCAGGAGGTTTTCACAGTAGTGATGAAGAATTGCGATCCGTTTGTATTGGGTCCAGCGTTAGCCATAGAGAGGACACCTGGTCCGGTGTGGCGCAGGACGAAGTTCTCATCGGCAAACTTCTCACCGTAGATGGACTTGCCACCGGTACCATTGTGGTTTGTGAAGTCACCTCCTTGCAACATGAAGTTGGGGATGACACGGTGGAAGGTGGAGCCCTTGTAGCCGAAACCTTTCTCACCGGTGCATAGAGCCCTGAAGTTTTCACATGTTTTTGGTGTCACGTCAGCCTTCAGCTGTAACAATAAAACAACGCTATTACTTCAAAGTCAAAATAAGCTTCAAGATCAAGACCAAGAATCAGTAGAAACCTAACATACGACCTCCTTTTTTGAAGAATGTCAGTTAAAAATAAGTAAAATGTGATTGTTAGGTTCAACAAATCGTCAGAATACAATTAAAACAAAGTAGGTACATATAGGTTAGTAACATGTTTACGATTTATGACCACTATATTTTATCACGTTATACGTTTTATAGAATATGTATAGGTACTTGAAAATGTTAATAAGCCCTAACTTATGATGTCATTACACCTTTAGCGACAAGTCACACCTACCTAAGCAATTAGCAATAACACCTTGATTGCAACTATTTGTCATAAACACAGTAATAATTATGAGTTGGATTCACATAAAACGTACAGGAGATAAAGATTTATTATAGATAAGGTGGTAAATCTATCACATCCATCATGGCAAATTCCGACTCATTACAACTTGTCAAGGTCTTAATGAGAATTGACCTTCACCGGTTCATGTCCGTCATCAAAATATATTCCAACAATATTTAAGAAACAAAGGAAACTATTTCATAAACAATCCAATTTTGCATGTTTAAATATTTAAGTCCACATTACCGAATATGGTAAGGCATACGATTTATAGCGTGGTCGGACTATCACGCCGGCCGGAATGTCAATTGAAGAAAACGTTGTAATACATACCTCAATAACGATCCTTCCCAATGAATTTCCATCAGCAGCTACGTCCATGAAGACTCGTGGTAAAGCCATTTTGGATTAGTTGTTGGAATCACTAATAAGACTCCAAGAAAGTTTGAATCACTGCACAATGACGATGCGTCTCTCGACGATGCCGGGCGGAAATTAAAGAAATCATAGACACAAAAGCAAACTGATATCCTCTTTTCGTTCAAAAACACACATATTCCATAGACAATAATTAGACATTTTATATTGTGAAACAAAATCCTTAGGTACATCCTTTCCTTACATATTAAAAAACAAAGTAGGTACTCGGTCGCGTCTGTCTGTTCGTGATAAACTCAAAAACTACCCCAATGTATTTACATGCGGTTTTCACCAATCGATTGGCTGATTCCTCCGGATGGTTTATATGTGTATGATTTGTTTAGTTTTTGTGTATATTTGAGTACGATAATTTAAAATTTGTCAGAGGAGTCAAAACATTAAGCAATCTTGGAGCTTTCTAAGAATAAATAAGGAAGCCGGGACGGGTTGCTAGTAAAATATATTTTTAAAAATGCTTGATTATAATGTACCTAGATATTTGTAGGTAGGTACTTATTTTTAGTAATAAATTTGCAAGTGAGTAATTACCTACTTGAAAGCAAACATTCTACATACTGCATCCAAATTCCTAGTTTTGCTTATTTTCAATCATATTATATTTATTATAATAGATGGCGCTAGTGGCTAGAAAATAAGGTTTTGTGAGAACATTATTTATCTAACAACTAGCTAGTCTCAAATACCTAGGTTTGATTTGTTTCGCCTGCTTTTATATTTATTATTATACGCAATTATTGGCTACCTGCTACTGCATTATTAATCAACTATACAAAGTTAGGGAATAAAATCCAAGGTGTTGAAAACTTGATTTATTTTTAAACGACTCTTTAACCTTGAGTAAAGTCTAAACCTAGTTTAAACATTAACTATCACTGTTTGTAATGTCATAAACCATGTACCTATGAAATAAGTATAATTCCATTTCATCCAAGATAAGATAAAATAAGACACAATAGTTTCTTCTTAAAAATATAGTTTTTGCATTGGATCTCCATACGACTTTTATAAATAGGAGTAGTTTATATTATGATAGGTACTATCAAAACTGAAATGCCTTGAACGTAACCTAGGGAATGTGATCGTCTAGTATCATATCAATATAAAACGTTATAAAAATATAAAGTAGGTATCTAAAGCCTGACCAAAAATATAAAAAAAAAACCTCATAACTCAATGAGGTTTTTTATTAAAAAGCTTTAGCTAGGCATGTGTTTATTTTTCTGATCAGGCTAAGTTTTTTAACATTGGTTGCATATAATATTGTATATACATCTAGCACAATACATTTTTAAATAGGAACAATTTCAATTACTTTGTTAGGAGCAAAAACACCCTTCTCAGTTATAATTCCAGTAATTAAGGATGCGGGTGTAACATCAAACGACGGATTCCAACAATTGATACCTGAAATATAAATAAATTGCTTAGTTCTATCATCTTATTATAAATATAACTTTACGAATTCTTTTATAAGACTATAATGACCTGGCGCGGCAATACGCTGTTCGCCGACGTGCGTCATTTCTTTATCTGGACGTTCTTCAATCTTAATCATGTCCCCGGATTTCAAAGACATATCAATTGATGTCAGTGGCGCTGCTACATAAAAAGGAACATTGTAATATTTAGCAACAATAGCTATTTGGCACGTTCCTATTTTGTTAGCTGTGTCTCCATTCGCTGCAACCTACAATAGAAGATTTACATACAATTTACCCAACACTATTTGGCAAATCTATTAACATTTTTTTCCAAAAAGCAAACAACCAACCAACCAATTAAAGAGGTTGAACTCTAATATTTACCCTATCAGCACCAACAACCACAGCCGTAATTTTTCTGGAATGCATTAATGCAGACACCATACTGTCCACTATTAATGTAGCTGGAATTTTCTCATGTACTAGTTCGTAGGCCGTCAGTCTAGCGCCTTGATTATATGGCCTAGTTTCAGTGCAGTATACATGGTCTGAAATAATTAAATTAACATTCTGCGTTTAACAAATTTAACAATTAATTTTTATTAATTTAATTTGTAATCCAATATTGCTGTTTTAATATAATATAATAACTTCATAATAATTTTTTTCTTACTTGTCTATTGTTCTATTTATTTTTTTGCTATAGTTATGTATAGCTTTGTTACACAGATGCTATGTATTTTAGTTTTATGTATTAGTTATAAGATTGATAATGTTATCACTACATAGTATCTTATACTATGTAGTGATAACAGTGTACAAAGGGACATAGAAAGCAACTTTGTCTTACAAAGTCGCTTTCTATGTCCCTTTGTACACTTAAATCTTTAAAACTATGCAACGGATTTTGATGCGTTTTTTTTTAATAAATAGACTGATTGAAGAGGAAGGCTTATATGTATAATAATATCCATTAAATAGTAGATAAGTACTGTTGATTTTGAGGTTCCTAATGTGATACATTAATGAAATAAATGAATGTAAATAATTACATATTTTCCCTTACATTGCAAACGCAGGCAATCTCTGTCCCTATGTCCCTTTGTGCACTTAAATCTTTAAAACTAGGCAACGGTTTTTAATTGCACCCGTGCATAGCCGGGGCGGGTCGTTAGTGTAAAATAAAACCAACCTAATCTACTTGATTCATGTAATGCCCTTATGACTCCTAGAGCAGTCCCATATCCTGCAGTAGCGAGAGACCCCGTGTTACAATGCGTTAAGACTCTGGCCAAGCCATCACTTTCCAGTCCTTTCAATATTGCAAGAGATCCATGTCTCCCAATAGCCTTGTTGTCTTCAATATCCTTTGCCAGCATACATTCAATGTTTTGGATGAACCTGAAAATTTAAGGAATAAAGTTTATTATTAAGTACGATTTAGTTTAAAACTGCCAAAATAAAAAAAAAAGTATTCAAAATACAATAAAATGTATGTATAAGTTATGCAACACAAACATCATGATTTTGCTGCCCCTCCTCCCTTTCGTCCATTGTCCCCTTGTCACATCTTGTCGATCCCCTCACCCCTTAATGTGTGACATAATTTATTGATAGACCATTATAATACTATTACTCAAAACAGTAATGTAGTAATTTTACTAACTGTTCTTTAAATGCATTAGGCGAAATGGATTCATCACTACACAACTGGTTGGCAAGACTTATGAGTTCATCTGCTGCTAATTTAATGTTCACTGCTGTAGGTCGCGCTGATACCAAATAGTTCAGTTTACCTTCAATCTACAATAAAATTTATTTTATTTATTAGACTAAGCCCCCAGCCGGCTAACGCATAATAATTAAATATCCATTGTGTCTGATTCCAAAGATCGAGGTTTAAAAATGTTTTGGTTTAAACAATAAAAGACTATGCGGCAGGAAGCGAAACCCCACACTATAATATAAAAACTCAACCAGATTTAAGATGACCTGTTGTCTCCTGCAGCTTCAGTGCCATTAGATCTAGACTAGATCTCGTGCCATGAACTCATCTTTAATATCATAGAAATGTGTATACATTTTTTATCTTTGAATGATTCTATTATAATTTAAAAATATGGTCTTATCTCTAATGTAAATAATTCTCACACAGTTATCAAACTAACCTCTTGCCTCATAACTTTTTTGTCAGCGGTGTCATCTTTAAGTAGCTCAATAGCAAGTGATAAGCAGCCAACTATCGCAATTGCTGGGGCGCCCCGCACCTACAGTTAAAGTTAGTAACAAATGTAGGCACTGTATAATATTTAATAATAAATATTGTGAATGGAATGTTTACTTACTTGCATTTTATTGATAACCTTCCAGCCATCTTCTACACCATTTACTTGAATATAACGAGTTTCAAGCGGCAGTAGTAATTGATCAAGTATTTGTAGATCACCACGGCGGTATTTTATAGCTTCTAAGCTCATTGTAAATTGCTAGAAAATAAATAACATTATAACAAATACAAATTATTTTAAAAGAGTTAGCGTATTAGTGATGTGTACGTACTTATTTTTATATAACTTTTAAGTTTTATGTCTTACGGGACGTTAGAATTGCTTTTAACAAAATACAAGATTTTAAAAACTATTGTTTGGACAAAGCAAACACTGAGCAAACGAACAAAACCGTAAAGAAAATTAAATCATTAGCCGCGTTCAAGTGACAACAGCTGACAAGCCATGTTGACAATTTGAGATATGTTCCTTTAGGAAAACAGGACTATACTGGACAAAACGACAGATCATTTTTGTGGGATTCGATTGGTAGATCACACTGTTCGGTATACTGGAAGCAATAATGGAACACATACAGATTACAGGTCACCGTATTTGACGGGTATATTCATCTATTGTTCCCAGTGTATTTATCAGTGTAATTTGAAGTCTCTGTAACCAATCAAATCTCGCCAAATCTATACACTCGGCGCCATGATAGTAAACGTGAATACAACAGGAATACACCTGACGATTTGAGTGTTGCCAGCTATTATGCATCGCGATGGCTGTGTGCAGCGGAAAATAGCGATTGTTAGCGGCAAAATAGGTAGCACTAATGCTCTGGCGCACCTGCGTCTATCGTCACGAAATATCGTGCAATGGCACGATACACGCAGATGTGACCAGCCGCTATCGGACATCGTCGCGAATATTCGGGCTGCGTCTAGGCTATCGCGCGTTAAGCGATAACGAAGACGATGTATGAAAGATTTAGCGCGCTAACCATTAACATAGCGCAGCGTGATCGCATATCTGCGTTGTTCATTATCGTGTTTGATGTCCAAAGCTTCGCCGCTAATGATATTCAGACGATACATGCAGGTGTGGCCCCAGGGTAACGAAAATTTTCGGTTAGGACTCATTTCCTATAAAAATTTAGTAATTGTGCTATTAAGTCCGTTATTTTGTTAATTTTATTTTTAGACCCATTTTATATAAAACCGCTAGTAAACGCTATTTTTCGCAACACAGCCTTAATTCGAAGCTTTTGGGGTATCGGGAATAACGTTGAATGCATCGCGGAAATCCCATTTCTCATTTTAGGAAAATTCAATTAACACGGACATTGCAATTAATATATAACGTACGGTCTAGTTGGCCGCCTTCGAAGGAGTACCTTATGATGGCACCATATACCGTTGCGCCACCTATAGTAATTTATGAATCGAGTTCAAATTTTAATTTTCAAACTAGTAACATTTTTCAATCCAATATGTCAGTTGAAACGGGCGATAGAGAAATACGGGCTTGCAAAGGACATAAATTGTAGTGAAAACTGTAGTTTAGTTAGTTATACGTGTTAAAAAATGAAGCAATAACGCAAAGCTCCACTTAGGTTTATTATTTGCGGTTGTTCACGAGAGGATTGTTAAATTTTGTTACTTGTTCCATTTATATTCGTCAACTTATTTGTTGTTATTTATTGTTTCATCTTTGCATCTGTAATAATTATAACAACGTTTATAAAGGTCGCTATAAATGCGTTATTGTTTAAAAAGACATTATTTGTTGTAATGTAAATAAAAAATATTCAGAAATCGCGCATGCGTTTGTGTGGAAAACAGACAAAGGTTTTGTGTGCTTTGAAAATCAGCTGTGTGTGCAATGACTTAGTGATATTATAAGTGTGTTTATAAGTGACAATGTTTAGTGAAATTGGATATATAGTTTTTCTACTTCTTGCTCTTCCCTACATAGAAAGTGGTAAGTGAATCTCACTATCTATCCAGGATATTTCTTATTAAAATTATAAGTCAGTGTTTATTACTCATTGGATATCTAACTGTATGCACAAATTACTTCTTTATGGAGAACTAGATACATTATCTCCACCTTTAGTCAAAGGTTAGAAATAGTAAACAGTGATTGATATTTTTGACTCCACTGTCAAAAATATCACTGTTTAGGGTTTAGTATTTCTTTTCATACATACTAAACTTGTACATATTGGTATATTTGGTATACTTGCTAGACATTTGTCCTGTTTCCTCAAAGTTTTATGAAATTCAGATACTGAGAATTACTACTTAAATTAGCCTCTCTCAATTTGTGTTGATAGCAATATACTTAATATAGATTTTTTATCAGGAGTCCAATAAAAAAGGGAATGGTATGATTTAATCTTATAGAAAGAAACACAGAATCCATTATTAGAACTCTTAATAGTTAATCATTCACTGCCAAATGACCTCATAATATTGCCTAATTTGCAATTCGCAATTATTGTCTTATTCTTAGAACTGCTCCATTGTATTCAATTCAAATTATAATCCCTTGTATGACATACTGGGTACCATAGGACAATTCTGAAAACCACCTGCATAGTAATATATATAAAATATAATATTATGTATGACTAGCTGTTGCCCGCGACTTCGTCCGCGTTTAGTTTAGTAGGTATCTGAGACACGTAAAATGTTTCCCGTCGTTGTGAATTTCACGCCCACATTTTTTATGACTGCTCCGCTTCTATTGGTCGCAGCATATCGTCCTCTATAAATGGACTATCCAACAAAAAAAGAATTTTTCAAATCGGACCAGT